>VZTT01007382.1:1968-16791 GCA_013400855.1 Buphagus erythrorhynchus
ATTAATTTGTTTTAATCAAGAATTTGTGCAGACATTAGACAGGTAATAATAAAACTGTATCAATTTCACTCTCACATGCTGCAGTTGAAGTGTTGAAGCATTTTCTCTATGATTTTTGTATTTGTAATACAATATATTTATAGCTAGACAATCAGTAAGGGTTCCAGTTGAGATAAGAAGCCTAAAATACTTAGATGTAATAATGACCTCCTAATGACAAAGACCTCTTTGTCTAAATAGGAAAATCAGACAAAATTGTAGAAGGGAGGGGTGGGATGCCCATTTCTGTCTTCATTTTCAGCTGGGGACAAAAAACCCACCGCTTCCTAGAGTTGCAATAATTAATTTGACTAAGATCATGGAGGTAGTATCTCAAAGTCCCCTTGGTAATGTCTTTGTGCAAAACCAATCTGTCCCTTTCACTGAAATCACGAAGTTAAAAATTAAAAAAAACAAAAACCTGTGTACATTCAGAAGTACTTTAATGCAGAAGGGAAAAAAAAACACCTAGTCAGGTCTCATCCTGTGTATTTGTAACACTTTAAATAGACCCATATTGAAAATTAAAAAGCTGCCTATTTACAGATTAGGGGATTAAAACAGAAGAATCTCTTCATTGGTCATTTACATCAATCCTCAGTCAAATTAATGATTTTAAGGATATTACTGGAAGAAAATTTAATGTAAGATTTTTATCAGAGGTAAAAGGCAGCACTTTAGCAAGTAACAATTCCAGACTGGTAACAGAGGACTGATTTATCACATATTACTGTTACATGATGAAGGGATTAATAATAACAATAATGCTATAATGCAACAAGGCAAGCATAAGCTGTGAATAAAAAACATATGTTCCAATGAGTTGGGAAGGTAGAAGGAGTTATTCAATAGACAATAGCAAAATACTGTATCTCAGTATAGAGGATTTGAGGGCAGAGCCTCACAGACAGAAATGATTGATTGTAAGGAAACAAAGGGCAGGGGATTGTGATACTTTCTTAAGTATACTTTCTTAAAGTATAAACTGTTCATTTTTTAAAGAAACTGGAAGAATAATTTTACATTGCTGAGAGATGTTAGTGGGAAAATTTTAAAAATCTCTTTGATAACTGGCTCTGATAATTGAGTGTATGTTATCTATTTCAGTCAAGCATCTTCACTGCTACTCTGTAGCCCTTGCAAGAGAAAATCAGCATGTCATTTCTCTTTGAAGCTCATGGAAACTTTGTCAGGGACTCATCCCAATGGAAGATTAAACACATTTGCTATAAAACTTATATTATCATGGAGTATTATGAGGATTGCTTAGTCGTTCATTTTGCTTATGCTAGATTAGAAACAAAATCAATACCCTTTCCTCTTAACCACTTCCTCTCTATAAAAAAGCAAGTTATATGATATTGCCAGAAATACCAGGTGGAAATCCAGTGAAACTGTTAGAACATGTCATGGTGCTCAGATCCTATTCTGAGCAGTTCCAGTGGCTACATGTAATACAGGGCCTGGTTGCAGACAGATATTACATGTCTCACTAATTACTTAAAATGAAATACACAAGTGGATTTGTGTTTCATGTTGTGCTTCCATTTCACAAGATGAGTGATGATAAACCACTGCAAAAGGCTGCTGGGAAAAACTAATGGTCTCTGCAGCATCTGCTGAAATTGAAGTTGACTTTGACCATGACATTTCTGTAAGAAACAAGCAGGAACCTAAGAAACATTGGTGGGAGATCTTTGAGACCAAGACTGTGTTAGGGCATCCCATTTCAAGAAAACGGTAACGTATAATATTTCAGCTAAATGCAAAGCAGGCTGTTACAATACATCTTAGCATATCTTGTGTGTCAATTGTTTTCTCCTTTGGGAAGTAGAGCAAAAAAGGAAGTGTTTTGTGTGCCATTTTTTTATGTTGTTTATATATTAACCATATGACCAGTCCATGTATGTACCAGGAGAGATCACTCTTTTCCAATGTGTGTTTGACTGTGTTTTAAAACGTCTCCCCACCCTTCCTTTAGCAAAGAAGTTTCTTGAAATAAATGGCATACCTCTAGATTTTTTGCCCATTTATTGGGCCTCTGAATACATATCAGTAAAGCAATCTTCTTCCACTGGAATGTGTTTCACCTTGCTAAACTAACAACTGAAATATGATTAATCACTTTTCCCTTGGGGTCATTTATTATGAATGGTTCATGTAGTTACTACACAGAGCATCTTTCTAGGGTGTTGTGATAAAGTGAATGCTTTTACAAATTGGATTCTTGCTTGGCTGGTGCCTATTCCTATTACCTGTGTGAAACTGCTTGGCTGACTCTTGCAGACTAATATTTTGAGAAACTACTCTAGTATCTTAAAAAAAACCCCTACCAATAACTAAAACCCACCAAAAAAACCAAACCAAACAAACAAAAAAAAACCCCCAAAAAACAGCAACAACAAAAAAACCAAAACCAAACAAAAAACCCCACTCCAAAATCCTCAGCAACCAAAAGTTTCTGTACTATCTGCCAGTCTCAAAACCGCCCTATCCACTGCAGTTTATATTTGCAAAATATAAGATGACCTAAACAAAAAAATGATGCAATGTAGTCTTTGTAAAAGCTTTTTTTTTTGGAGTGCTGCTTAAAAACATTTTCTAATACAGAATACTTTAACATGAAGCATGACTTTCAGAGGAAAACATTTTCTTTTATGGGAAAACAAGAAGATGAAATTGCACTTCTGCCCCTAAGACATAGCAATAGAAAAGAAACATGCATACCTGCAAAACCAGTCTATTTAAACCAAATTTCATCTAACTGCTAAGAAGTTGTCTTTGCATCTGATGGATGTGATCTATCTATTGTGATAAGATAAATCTTGAGAATCACTACATTAAACATCTGTATTTTTATATATATTTTTCTTGCAACCCCTTTTTACTTTTGAATCACTATCTTCTCATCTTTTATTTTTGTTGTTGGAATAAATTGTCTCAGTCATAAAACCCACATTCAGATATGCTGAAGGAGCCTTCCATAGAACCAAATGGGAGTAGTGCACCAAGCTGGACTGTAGCAAAGTGGTAAAATTAAAACTTTTGGGAGAGTTTTTTCTAAATAGTCTCTCCATGGTCACATTGCTGTAACTATTTAAAATGTTTCCTCAGAATATCACAATCTTTGTTTTTGAGGCAGTCATTAAAACACAAATTCCAGTGCCTGTGGCCTTCATTCTGAAGTAAATCAGTTTTTGACTGAGGGGAATGAAAATAAAAATCAGTGTTGGGGGGAAAAGTGTGAAAAATAGTAAAACTATGCCTCTAAAAACCACTTATATTTGTAGTTCCCCCAAAAAGGTTTTCATATAAATAAATTAGTTTCTTCTGCTATTTTAACTGTAAGCCTGAAATGCTGTATTGTATTAACTGGAGTAAATTTAGAGCATAATGTATGTCCTTTTAGTTTGTCATGACCTTACATAGATTTTATTTACATTTCTTAAAAATACATCCTTACAACAGCACTTAAAGCTCTTTAGTAATAGCAAACAGAAACATTCATGCCCCTCATGTTGTTAAAATAGAGCAAAGGTGCATGTCGAATATCACATCACATCCTATTTTGTATTTAAAAACCTAATTTCATCTCTTCCTGTGAAATGGAACGTCCTGTTATGGTGGGTTCGCTGGCTTGCTGAACCGAAGGCTCTTTAAGTCACTGAGGAGCTGGCTTGCTGTGAGTGGCAGTGGTGCAAATGCAGGTTTATGTTGAATTAGCACAAAAGCGAAGTCAGTCTGTGCAGAGCAGTGGTACCTCTAATAATTACCCTATGTGACGGGAAATAAGTACACTCTAAAAGTATTTGTCATGAAACTCAGAAATATGTTAAAAGTTTACTCAGCGTGAAAAAAGAAGGATTAAAAACTACCCCACTGGTTTCAGATCCCAGTAGAAGTCTAAAATAGATGAGGCTTCCCCTCAAAACAGATACTTATTTTTTCCCAAGAACCCACATCAAACACATTGAAGAATGCAGGCTTCCAAGACCCAATATGAACTTAAGTAGGTTGGTTAGAGCTGCTTTGCAATGCAAAATCAAGCTTCCTCCTGGGTATTTGGCATGTTTTCTTGCAAAACAAAAAGGATCTTTTCAGTTAGAAATCTCTAAATAAATCTCTGTCCCTTGAAAATTGTTCTGCATGAATATCTTTGTAGTTAGTTTACCATCTCTACTTTTATAGCCTGGTTATATCATTATTTCTGAAAAAAAGTAATACACAAGGTCCAAAATGAATGAATTTTCTCTGATTTTTATAATTTCTTGGGATAATTATTGGAACATATCATACATGAAAGTATGTCATTAGTGAAAAAATGAACCTGTGCCAAAAAGTGTCACACGTATGAATTACAGGGGAATAATTCCTTCCCTGGATCTTCTGGATCTGCTCCTGCTCTTCAAACCCAGGATGCTGCTGCACTTTGCTGGCTCGTGCCCCAAGACTTTTCTGTAGAATTGTTACACAGTCAATCCTCAAACGCTAATATTTGGGAATGAGGGGTTTTCAACTCTCCCACATGCAGGACTTTGCATTTATCAAGGTCATATGGGAGTGGTCAAAGCTCTTCTGTATGTAGTAAATTTTTCCTTTATTGACTTAAATTTTAATTTTTTCATAGTTAAATCTGTTAAAGCAGAATATGTAATGCAACCTTATCTCATTGTTCCTAATGATTAGGTTTTTAAGTAGAAAACATGGGAAGCAAGAAAATGTAGAGCAAAATAAACAAGATTTAGTGGCAGAAAGGAATGAAAATATTAGAGGAGAAATAAAGAAGTAATAGAATAAACTCTTGTGAGAAGATTTTTGGAGTGTCAGATTTCTGGAAATCAACACATCAATATATGAAGATTATTCATTGGTTATTTAATTGCTGCAATATTGCCCAGAATCCTTATATAATTGTGCTTATTTAGTTCCTGGGAAAGGAAACCTGAGTAGCCCAGAGGATTTTATTTAAAACAAGGTCTTATTTTATAAGACATATTCCAATTATGCCATACTCTGTGCAATAATAGATACATTTCATCAACTGCTTGGGTGAGCTTTATTTTACTCATCCTGCATGTAGTACCACAGGTTCCATCAAGGTGTCCCTCAGGCATTTCTTTACTGCCAGCTCTGCCTGCAGTATAGAAGCAAAAACAACAGTTAAACCTAAAAATCTAGCATAAGAAAAATCAAGAAACTTACTGGACTACTCTAGACTTACTTTCAATGGCATTATAGGTATATTGTACATTAAGAGTAGGAGAAGATTCTGTGCACAAATAATCAGTATTTGACTTCATGGATGTGACTGGGAAAATTTCAGTTGCCTGTTTTGATAAAATCCATTAGTCATTTTTATTGCCTTTCTGCAAGCACATATGGAAGTAAAGAAGATTTTCTGAAACACTTACAGAAACCTCACACAAAAGTTCAAATAGAGTTGATGCAAGCAGAACTCTAAGGAAAAGTCAGAAAATGTGCTTAAGAAAAGATTTTTCCTAAAGCCAAATGCTTTCAGAATTTCGAATTTTTTGTTCTACTTTGATCTGTCTGTATTCCCTTTTTTTTTCTTCCTTAGCCTCCCAGCAGAAATTCCTTTGGATTCCATTTTGCAGCATCTGTGCAGGCACCACAGAATGCCTCCTCATTCCTGCAAGTGTTTAAGGCTGGGTTGGACAGGTCTTTGAGCAACCTGGACTAGTGTCAGGTGGTTTGGGACTGGCTTAGATTTAAAACTCCTTCCAACCCTAACCTTTCTATGGTTTTGTGATCCTCTGATCACAGATATTAGACACTTTACATGTAGAAACAAAGGGACAAAGCAAATGAACTGGACAACAATATGCCATCTAATTCAGAGACTTGGCTGCTTTACTTCCATGTGATGCTTTCACATAAATTCCTCACTTCACATGCTTTTTCTCTCCAGTTGGACAGCCAACTTCATCTCCCTCTGATTCAATTTCCCATTTGTAAAAGGAGTATAATAATATTTCTCTACCTCTAGAGGGTATTGTGCACCTAATGCAATATTACAAGGCATTGTCAGATACTGCAGCAGCAACGAATAACAGAAACAGGAGTGTGATGGAGACTGCTTAAGTGTGCACATATTTTCTTGTGTTTTCGTAGGCACACATGGTTTCCTTTGATATGATCATAAAACTGCTGATAATACTCGCAGGATTGAAGAGCATTCAGTGAGGGAATTATACAATGACAGACAAAAAAAAGGCTGTGGCTACCTCCCCATTAAACCTTCTTTATACATAGCAGTAGTTTGCTTTTTACTTTGCCTCCAATGGAGCATCACAAGTTATTTCCTCACCTTCTGATAAGATGAAAAAAAATATTCCTTTGGAATTAACTGGAGCCTAATTCACTTCAGAATTCTTTATACTGTACATGGAGTTCCACTAGGAGATTTTTATTCAGCTGCTGATTGCCTGTATCTTGTCTTTATTCTCAGAGATAAAAAGATCTGAAGTTTTTCTGAACACTTTGCTGTTGCCAAGGTGATGAAACACCAGCTCAGAGATTAATGGTTTCTCTCTTGGTGCGTGTGTTTGAGAGAGGGTCTGAGTGTATACGCTCACAGACATGGGATTTTTAGTCAACAGACTTTACACACATTCAGTTTTACAGGAAAAAATGTTTTTCTAGATGATCTTTAAGGCCACTTCCAAACCAAACCATTCTATAATTCTGTCATGACATCTCAAAATTTTAGGTAGGTTGTGACGGATTGACCCCAGATCTGATTGCAAGCAAGTAAATGCTAACCAACCTTGGAGTTAAAGACAGCAGCACTTGAAGGTAAGCAATGTAACTCATATTTTATGAAGATCTAACGTTTGATTTTTAGGATTCTTCTATTTCAGTGCCACAAGATGTCAGTGCAGTTTAAGCAACAGCAGAGCATTTTCAGAATGTGAACTGCAATGAAAATGGGCATCAGAAAAGAAAGTGAATATCTACAGTTAATAATAAGGTCTGTTCTCAGAGAAATACATCTACAGTGTCTCTGTGGCCTTTTATTTTTTCCACTTACTTTTGGATCATGCTCTGCATAATTACAATTTTAATGAACATAAATATAAAAATTCCAAATAGGAGCTACCTTATATCCCCATCTGCATTTTACTTTTCTTCTAATTCAACAGTTAAACAAAAAGCTGCACCTAAATACATTTTATTGCTCAATAGAGCAGCATTTTCTTTTCAGCACGTTGAATTTTGATGATACTTTCCTAAGTTTTGCTCAGACTTTATGAAAGGAAAAGGAGGAGGGGGAAGAGGAAAAAAACCGAGCCCAGCTCACTTGTAGTAATGACACATCCACCTCACTTGTAACAGGAGCTAATATGTTTTTATTACAATGATCCCATAGAACGGGGAGTTAATCATCAAGAAAATTCATTAGCTGAATGTCACCAGGAACCTGTGTACTGTGGCAAAGGAACAATGGACAACCATTTGAGCTTTAATTCAGCAGTGAATTCCCCTCAAAAGGCTGCTTTGCTCCTTATGAAATTGGGTACAAAGTTAATGGCATGATAAATGGGTGTTTGAAGTTAGTAAGCTTCTTTGACTACAAGGACAGAGTTCTTCCTGCCTCAGTGCCAGCAAATATCTCATACTGGGTGTTGTTTCATAATGTTTTTGATTTTTCACAAAAGCGGAGCTGTTGCATGCAAGGCCAAGGCAGGTGGAATCTCCCATCCAAAAATCAATGTTTACATGATTTTATCTTTTGAGATATATTTTTTGCACAATGCACAAAGCAATTAATTTGTTCACGTGGCTTGGCCCATGTCCACGTGCGAATTAGTAGTGCTTAAAATGCTTGTACTGCTCTCATAGACAGTTTGAGAACTTTGTAAAGAATCTTTTTCTTTTTTGGAGATTAAGTGCACACATATGTTTCAAAGCCACCTTATGGACAGCACACAAGGGCTGACACAGCTCTGAAATATAAGTATAAATCTCAGCCTGAAAAAAAATCAACAATTTAAGAGCAGAGATGTGTGAAAGAACAGCATTTGCTGTGCATGTTGGAAACTAAATGAGGGCCCTGAACAAAAAGGGTTGATTGAAGGTGCTTGTGCCTACCCACGGCTTGTTTCTGTGCAGACAATCTGCTCAGGCTGATGAGGGGTATTTTTGTGTGTTCAGGCTGATGTCATGTGTCTTGGTTTGAAAAGACAGGTNCTAACTCTGCACCTGTGCCCAGTTTGATGAAGTTTAAATGCCCCCAACTAAAGTCTGAGCCACCACTGCCATCCCTGGCAAGGAGGGCACCATCCAACCAGAGCACTGAGCACCAGTCATTGTGTCTCATCATTCCCTTAACTGAGACCATTCCCGAGGAAAAGGTAACACTATCCTCTTGGCAAGTCAGGATTCAGGTTGTATTCATTACCCTGTTCCCCTCCTGCCTCAGTATTGTATTTTTAAAAAGTAAAACCAGCATGAATCAAGTAACTAACTGCAGGGAAGAAGTGAGCTCTTGCTCCATATCTCACTCAGCATCTGCCAAGTTTGCAGGAGAGTCACAGACAGCCCCAAAATACTACCCGATATTTCTCTCGCTCATCCATTACCTTTTCTTTCTCTCCAAATAAAAAGTGAAGAAGTAATTTGTTTACAAGCCACATTCTCTTTTTCTCTGCTGGGTGCTTCAGATGTCAGCATGACAGAAGAACTGGAGGATTTGTACACTGGCCAAGGATCTGCTGCACAAGCCGTTATCGCTGGGGATATTTGCATGAAAACAGGGCATCCAGCAGCTGCTTTCATAGGTTCATAGCTGTCCACGCAGAGAAATAGCCACAGCATCAGCAGTAACAACCTCTTGTGTTGTAACCTGTGCCTTTCTCCATCTTCAAACTAGATGGGTGTCTTCTGGGGGAAAGTTGTTTTGGGCTTGAAACACACATCAAGCTGCAGGATATTTTTGGAGACAGAGGCAATTTTTGCTCGCTAAAATAAAATCTATGTGGAAAGTAAAAAAACTGATCTGGACTAGCAACATCAAAGCAGAGACTGTCTTTTCTTTGTATCTCATCAAATTTTAAGATGAGCTAGCTAAAGGTAGCTAGTCAACTAATTTGATACAAACAAAAAGAATTGCACTGTGTTTCGTTGAACTTCTCTGTTTTATTAGCTTCCAACCCTGATGACACCTGTTATTTATTCTATAAATTAGATTGAATTCTTGTCTCTGATTTGGAATTGCATGGAGCATTTGGGATTATTCATTTTTCTATGCCTGGAGCAGTAATTATGCAGATGCATAGGAATGGACCTTCTTTTAAAGGTCTCTGATATGATATTTACAATCCTAACATAAATCAGCCTCTTCCTAGTAGAGAAGCCAAGAACACAAAAAAAAGGCATTTGTAAAAGTATTATTTTCCCTCCACACTCCTTATCAGAATAATATCTTAGGTAGGATCTAACCTGACTATATTTGAATATGGCTTGATTTGCTTGGTTTCAGCAGTCAGCAATAAATGTCTGGTTATTTGAATTCCTTTTCTGCAGTCCAGGATTCTGAAGCCCTTTCTTTTTGTTCAATTCTGCCTTCAATATTTTAACTTCTAAAAATATCAGGAAAATGCAATGAGAGCCAGACAAGTTAGTATAGTAGTGAATAACTTGGAAAACACTCTCACTCCAACATTATATAAATATGTGTTAAATTATGGCAGTTATGGGAATAAATTTCTGTGGATAGCCTCAAAAGCTATAAAACAGACTATTTGCTTTAAAACCCAGGAGAACTTTCTGAATTTTCTGATTTTGTCATTTTGCTTAAGTGCAGGTGAATGAACACTGTTCATTTCCAAATGAAAATCAGTTTCTTATTTTAAAATGTAGAGTTTGACAGAAGTCATAGCTCTGAAAACGGTGACTAAAGAGTGTAAGTCTTTATTTTTCTTCATGATGCAAACTTTCTATATTATTTGTAAGAAAACATGCAGAAGACATTTTTCAAAATGGCTTTCTTTATAAATATTTTTACTAGTTTTCATATATCACACCATTCCTCTTTACATCCAAGTGATTTCTTCTAATTTATGTTGCATTGAACATTACTGTAGAGGGTGACTCAAGAAATTTAACTTGAAGACACCCTTCTTTGGAGAATTTTGTGAGAGTTTGACAGCTCACAATATATTACTGGTTTACTGGTTTATTTTCTTTACACCAAGTGCAATTGTCATTTACCTGTTTCAAATTGTAATTTATCTGTTCCAATTCTTTGTTTCACTCTCAAAATGAGAAATGACAACTTTTTGCAGTTGGCTGGGAGACTGAGATGCTAGCTTTATTGTACTAACACTCATAAAATTGTAGGAATAGTTAGTTCATGTTTCTGTGCTACAGAACAAGCCAGCATTGGTCCTAGGTTAAATCAGTTCTTATAATTATAACACCAGGTTAAATTGTATCACGCTGAAGAGGACTTGAAACTGCTAAAATAAATCAATTGAGTATTTTCCCATACTATCACCACCATCTCTATTTGTTTATATGGATTCTTATCAGAAAGTAGAACAGCTACAGAGATCCTGAGTGTAAGAAAGGGACTTAAACTTCAGAAGGAATTATGCAGTGCTCAGGCAGCCCTGAGGATCAGGAAAGAAGAGATATTATACAGACATCTGTTTGGTCTTGAAGCAATGTATTACACACAGTTTGGTCAAACCCTCTGTGTGTTTGTGCATGCACTTACATGAGTGAAGTATTTTACAGAGATTTATGTTACATTAGTCAGCTTTTCTGTCTTACAGTTTCTGAGATGAGGGATGATTTTTTGACACTATGGATAATAGATCCAAGAGGAAAATCTACAGCTGGAGGAGAAACAGGGATTTAGGCTTGTGCCTAACAACACAGCATGGACAGAAGATGAGCTTTGGGACGATAGTGGGTTTTGCTATTTGTATAGGAATATTTAATCTGTGCACTCTGTCTGCCTCCCTCACTGACTAGAACACCAGTGTGTAGTTTAGTGCTGGAGACACAGGCAGTAAACTACTTGAATTCACAGAGGCTTGGAAGGCTAATTTCTTTCTGTAAGCCATTTTGTCTTTGGAAATATATTTTTGTCCATTTTTCATCAAGCAGACCAAAAAGTTGGATATTGTCATACAAGTTTGATGTTTCACTTCATTTTGGTATTAGCCACAAGATATTGTGGCTTTTCTGAAAGGATAGACAATCCTCATAATTTTTGCTCATGCTCTTATACACTGTGTCGTTACCGTACTGGACCTCAAAAGCCCAGCAGCTTCTGACTGAATTGTTCTGAATCTCACCCATTTCACTTCAAGCCCATCAGAGAATATGAGAAATAAAACTATCAGGCTCTTGTGGAGTGACCAAAAGGCCACTCACACAGATACACTATTGCTATCCAAATTAGAATGCATAATATTGATTCTTCCAGTGTGTTAACATATTGAATTAGCATAAAATCATGTATATAAATCAATAAAAGTTTTCAACAACAGGTAAACATATTAAGTTAGCTCTACACATATATATGTATGTATGTGTGTGCAAAACTGTATAGAGATTTGCAGAGATATGAAAGCACATTCTTCAGAAATATCTTCAGAGCTGTATATTGATTGGAGTACTTTGCTATCTGCAAATTATTCGCACAGTAGTTTAAAGTGAGATCATATTTATTATTGTTCACTGACTCCAGAGTCATCTTGTTAATTTATTAAGAAAAAAGCAGGTTTTGACACCTGAATGTCACAAGGTTTGCTTGTTTGTTTTGATTTGTTTTTTTCTTAGGGGATGGTTGATTTTCTTTTGTTTTTCCCAATTGGCAACCCTGCAAGCTTGGATTAGGATCTGATCAGGACATGTTAGTGAAGCAGTTATTTTGAATATGTTTTGTTTATATGCCAATAAAATTAAACAAAATTTAGTTCCTTGGTAACATAGCAAAACAAAACACAGCAAAAAAGAGGTAACTTTCTTATTAATTTTAGTATTTTTTATACTAAAGGAAAATAATCATCACAGTTGCTTAGTATTATGTTCATATCACTAATCTTACTGCTCTTGTAGTCAAAACCAAAACTGATTATTTTTCTTAATTTAGATAGATAGTTAAAAATCAATTTTTCCAAACATAAGGATGGCCTAATAAACTCTGCTATATGCTGTAACTTGGTAAAACTAATGTTGAATAACTTTTAGGTTTAACCTTGTACATGGTAAAATGATCTGATGGATTTTAAGAAAAGATAGATTGGTAAAAAGATTGAATTTATAGTTCATCTACACTTCTGTTAATGCATTGGTAGGATGTATAAAGTTGTAACAGTAGATGCTAGGAATGGGTTATTAAAGATACTCTGTGTGGGTCAATAGTCCATCAATAATTCAATATATAATTTAGAAGTATGATTATATTCAATACATTACTACTGTTTGCTGCTTTGTTTCAATAATATCTTAGGATTCACAGAAAGGTAATTTAATTTATTTATTTGGGCAATCATAAATCTATCCTGTGGAATTTTCTCAAGATAATAGGTATAGGAAATTTTGTAATCTCCAGTGCAAAAATTTGGTTAGATCTGTGAAGCACTGAACTTTTTTTACATTTGAAGAATAAGAAAGAAGAAATCTATGCTCGTCTGAGATATTTTTTCCCTGGCTATGAATTGTGGTGTTCGGATAACCTTAGTTTCTTTAAGATCTCCTTCTACCACATTACTAAACCAGCAAAACAAAATGAAGAACTGCACAGACTCTGCCAGAAAGGAACCGTATTGTGCTTTTATTGAATTCAGTCATTCTTTTCCAGTTGCTTTTCCTCTCACTCTCCATTATGCTCCTTCCCTTGTAACGCAGCTAGTCTTCATTATTGTGGCATAATTTGTTCAAGTGGAGGAGGAGGAGTGTTCTGCTCCAAAGATTGCCAGGATGAGGCTGACTCTGTTTTCCTGTGATAAGGAGTTGCACACTCTGTATTCCACCACTAAGCCATTTCTGATTCAGAGCTGTGCCCTGTCTTCCATCTGTCTAGATGGCTCACAATAGAAGGAGTGAATTCTTGGTACCTCAGCCTTGGAGATTAAAACAGCCACACTGAATTGGGTTTGAATCTTTTTAATTGAGAGCCAGTGGAGCATGTGTGAGATATTCCATGCTTCGCTTCTGTGTGTGATGTGCTGCATGCACACTCTGCAGTTTGTGTGCTGTATTCAAAGTCAATATCCAGTCAGTACCAAAGTTCATTTTTGCAAGTGTAATTACAAACCTAGTTACAAAATGGCAGGGACAAATGTACTTTCAGCCATTTTGGGGCACAACTTCCTGGGAAACCAGAAGCCAGAGATGACATCACTCTACACGTTTGATTACAGCACAATTACATCCAGTGATAACAGCTGAGGGATTTTAAGAAAACTGAGAGTTCCACTCACTGTTTCTAAATTCTACATTTCTTTGGCTGAAGAATTAAATTTTGCATCTTCTTTTCCCCTCCTCATCTGTTCAAAATATGTCAGCATTAAGCATAGGCAAAACCACAAGTGTCTTCCCATTTAACCTCTCTACTCAATCCCAACTATTCTAAAAGGTATGACCTTTCTGAGCTTAGAAGTAATTTTTTTCCCAAAATGTTACATTTTGAAAGATTTTCTTGAGGTTCTTTTATCTCCTTAGAACAAACGTCTTTAAAATTATTTTAACGTTCTTCAAAATGCATTTCTTCAGAACTACTAAAATCAAGGTGTATAGACATGAATTGAAAGAAAGAGAAAGAAAGAAAAAACAGAGAAAGAAAGAGAGAAAGAAAGAGGGAGAAAGGAAGGGAGAAAGGAAGAAAGGAAGAGAAAGAAAGAAAGAAAGAAAGAAAGAAAGAAAGAAAGAAAGAAAGAAAGAAAGAAAGAAAGAAAGAAAAAAACCCTTCAAAACGGAGATTTCTCTTTCTCTCTGGTTCTTTATGACAATGACTGTTCACAGATGAAAAAGATTATGTGAATGATATGAAAAGTTTCTGCACAGAGGGAATGTACAGATAATATGAAAGGGATTTGTCCCTGTAGGAAATTAGCTCCTATCCTGAAATAACGTTGATTAAATCCTTTGTTTCCTTTCATCTAGTCTTTCTCTCTTTGTACCAATTCTCAAGAGAATCAACATCTATTCTGCTGAGGTGTTTAATCAACCTCAAAAGCAATTTTATTGCTCTGTGTATTTTTAATGCTATAAACTCAATCCTTTAAATGATAATAAATCATTGACACAGTTACTAGATACTGTGTATCTTAAAGTTATTATGGCTGATAGTGGTAACTGTAGGAAATCCAGTATTTCCTGCTTCATGAAATGATCTCTGTGAGTTTCAATTCCAAGTATAGAAACAAGCTGGTCAGGAATTATGGCTGAAGTAACAGAGCACAATATGGTCTCTGTCTGTATTGCCACCTTGCCTGAAACTAGGCAATTTCTCATGGTAGATCCCAGTCCTGAAAAAGATGTGTGGAGTTTGTTACACTTGGGTCAGCTGGAGAGTGTTGGCATTCTCTAACAACTAAATCTGCTGCAAAGAGTCATTCAAATCTCTACTGAACGTGCATGTGAGCCTTTACATAGTTGTCTTTGACAACTAATTTCTCCAAGACTGACAATCTGGCTTTATTTCTAAAAGCTGACCAACAAATATATGGTTTTTATATGGCTTATATTTTTTAGATGTATATATAAAAATATATATAAATAATATATGTAAATAATATATATAAT
>VZTT01007383.1:4711-63475 GCA_013400855.1 Buphagus erythrorhynchus
TCTTGTCTGCATGTGCACAGAGCAGGTCTCCACATCTGCTATGTGGATGTGTGCTTCTCTTCAGAGCTGTGCTTCAAATTTAGGAACCTGAGTCAAGAGAGTAATCCAGGTAGCAGATCAGGTATCAAACCACAGTTCCTTTGCATGCACTGTGGGTGCATTGTGTGAATTGCTTCTCCCATTCTCCTCCCTGAAATTTTGTCCTTTTGCTGCCAGGGGCACACTTGCCATGGCACAGACTGTCACATGGCCTGCCCCACTGGCAGAAAGCTTGCTTTTCCCTCTTTAGTGCCCCACACCTTTTATTGCTCAGGGGGGTTTATATCATGTGTCAATTAAAGTTCACATCAAGAAACTTACATGCTGAGGCTAAGAATGTTAATATTTTTCATGTTTGCTTCTTGACTCTTTTGGAATGCCTTTCTTCTTACTGTTGGAAAACTCTTGAGCATANATGATTCCTCCTACAGCAAGCACACAAAGTTTTCATCTTCCCACTCACACCACTGCTGTACCAGCATGCAGCCCTGCTTGCATCCTGGTAATTTGTACCCTGGGTTGAGTGAGCTGGGAAACTCGGAATTGAGGTAAAGGAAAGTGAAACTGCTGAACCCCTGCTGATGGCAACACTGCCCACAGGACGGGTCTGAAGGCAATCCTTTCCCTCCTAGCTTGAGCCTTCCGCTTTCCCTATCTTGAAGGGGAGGAGAGGTTTGTGAAGAGATTATTTAAAATTTAAAAGGGTAAATAAAAATTGCCGGTGTCTCTATTTATTGGATGAGTAACTTAAACATACTTATCCAAGGCAGCCATAACCTAAGCAGCCAAAGTCCATTTGAGCTGGGGCTGAATTTGGCCCATTGTCTCTCCTTCACGCCCACAGTACAAATAAAAGCTTCAGTTTCTTGGTGTTAGGTGGGAGGGAGGAGGCAGGAGAGCCACTGGAGTGTGATGTTGTATTGACAGCTGATGTGCATTTGTTGAGAATCTGTGCTTCTTGTTACGGATGCATATAGCAGCATGACAAGTCATTGGGAGCCAGGATGCAGGTTGTTAGGAGTGGAACATGATGTGTATGGGGTCTTTATGGCAGAGTTATGGAGCAGTGTTGGCTTCTGATTAAGGAATGGGGAAAAAGCAGTGTTGCCCTGAAAACTGGTCTGGAATCTTAGAAAATTGAATCTTTGGCAGGAGCTACATTCAAAGAGGTCATTTTACTTCATAACGATGTTTTTTTCAACTGTTGTTTAAATAACTAGGGGCTCTGTCCTTCTGAAGTAGAAACAGCAGAGTAGACTGAAGAGCTCTACTATCAGTGAAATCTGACAAATAAACTATACAAAAATAATTTCATTGCTACTTGAAAAACAGTATTTACATTGAACTTTCCTCCAGAAGGAGGCTATGGACATGTTTAAGTGGTGTACAAGAGTCTCTCATCCTTGGAGAAAAGCAGCTGGGTCTGCAATAGAGACAAGTCACTGTTCAGCACTGCAAGGCTGCAGTTTGGAACAGCTTAAGGCAAATTATAAGAAATATGAAATCCAAATAATATAGCATATGAACTTGCCAAAGTTAGTTATGAAATTGGAGTTTAGCTAGAGCTAGTAACATCTGTGGAGTTTTGGTAAGTGCAACTGAGTCTTTGTAATTCTCAAACATCCAGGATTTTCTCTGGATGCTTCCTCTCACTGGCATAGTGTGTTTTCCAAAGTATCATTGCTGCATGGGGCGCGTATCTGTCTAAGAGTGACTTAACTTCAGCTTGAACTCCATTAGAAACCAAAATTAAATAGGTAGAAGCAATCTCACTTCAGAGTAAGTATGCACATATGGCAATTATATTGTTATGTCAGTTTAAATTTGAAGGATAACTTAGAACTTTCTTGTGAAAGCAAGTCCTTAAAAAATCACTTGTATCTGTGGGTTCATATATCCTCTTGGTACGTTCTAAGATAAGTGCAAGTTTTTGCCCTCACATGGTGACCAGTGTTGCTGGAGGGTACCTTATAAGAAATGTGGTGTAAGTTAATAAGTTTGGGGAAGTGTGGCTGGGTCAGAGAGATCTGGAGAGCAACATTTCGCCTGTGTATCACTGCCTGCAATTTCACATTTTCAGTTTTTCACTTGGAGTGTAGAAGACAATAAAAATTAGGTATCTTAAGCACCTAAATCTTCAGACCAGTATCTATGGTAGAGAAGACACTGTTGTTTTGAATGTGTATTTTTCAGTTGATGAGCAAGCACCTACACTTGTTTTAGATTTGACATTAATGCCTCCTCTTGATTTTGGTGATTTCCAATTGGGCCATTGATAAACACTTCTGTAAATGCAGCCTAATCCCCAGCTGCACTTGATTTCAACAAAACCCCCTCAGCACTAAACTGTCATGCCATAAGTATAATGCAACTCTATTATTCTTCTCCAGCAGGGTGTTGTGTTCTAGTGATGGAAGAACTGACCCTGCTCTCATTGTTTGTAAAGCACTTTGGGATCCCTCCAAGTGTAACATGAACACTGGTGGGCTGTGGTTCTCTCCCACCTGGGTTTCAGTTCCAGAGCATGAGACTTTTTCACTTTCTACTTTTTTTTTTCCCCTGCCTTTGTGACAGAGCACTCAGCTGCTCTTTTGTGAGCAGCTGCTCTGTTTCCCTGTCTGCCTGCAGAGGTACCCAGACAGCTGCAGCCAAAGGTTGCCAGAGCAATGCCCAGCTTTGTTAAAAAGTAACAGGATTGGGAAAGAGGGGAGGGAGTGGGAAAATTCATGACCTGGAGTAGATTCTGCAGCGTGCTGTCAATGGGTGCTGAGGGGCCCGGTGAGCTCCGTGTCCAGCTAGAGATGTGCTTTCTGTGCATGTGTCACAGTAAGATTTACCTGCTGACTCGGGGAAAGCTGTTAATCAGTCATGGGGTGATGCTGAAGTTCTCTGGGAAAGGAAGTGTTGCTGACTGTGACAAGCAGCTTATGTGCATGTCTCATGGAAACTTAAACGTGCGTATGTGTGCATGTGTGTGTTCGTTCAGCATCTGCTGTCCACATACTGGGTGACTCACACACAGAGGGCGAGGTGTGCCTAAGAGCAGGCCTGTGACGTGCAGGCTGTCTTTTTTTTTTTTTTTTTTTTTCCTCCTTATAGGCAGCTTTCTTGTGCATGGCAGGGCGTTATCTTTATTTGTACATTCTTGGGTTTGTGTGCATATTTTTCCAACAATGATGATAGTGTTTGTTTTGTGGTTCCACCTTTGAGCACTTACACATTAGTGAGGAACAATTCAGTGTGCATGAAGCTGTATAATATGTTTGTGGCGTGTCAGGATTTCAGCTTATGCCCAACTTAAGATTTCTTTTCTTTTCCAGAAAAAGGCATGGCATACAATTAAAACCATGGTTAACTTACCAGTCATCAGCCCCTTCAAGAAACGCTACTCATGGGTGCAGCTGGCTGGGCATACAGGTGAGAGGGGTATCTTCAATGTCTTTGTCTCCTGGAGTGAGGATGACTGCAGCAAGAACAGTCTTTTTCTGTTTCCTTCCTTCAGGTAAAAAGGAAGCAGGCAATATCACACAAATCTGTGACCTAAAATGTATTTCAGTTGTGGTGTGGATACGGAAGTGGGAGTGATACACCTGAATAATGAGATGAGCAGGGAAGCAATGGTCAGACTCTGGAGAAGGGCCAGGCTTGTAAGGTGATATGTGTAAAATACTTGTTAGAGGGAAACGAGGTTGGGGAGCTAAAGCCCTAATTTGTCCAATGCTGTTGATTGGGGTATGGGATCATTTTTCCTGACTGAGTAGCCAGTAGTTAGTTCTCTAGGGGGAAGGATTACTGTCCACACCTGTATGTGCTTCAGCCATGGAAAGGACAGTCTTTCTAATACCACTCCAAACCCCTCATCTGAATGTAAGTCCTTGGGTGGAAAACAAATGGGAAAATTGCCTTGCTGACCAGGTGTTTGCATTGTGAGTCTGTCATTGTTCACTGTACAAGTGCAAGGAGCAGCTCGGTTGGTTGATTCTAGTTTTGTGTCTGTAAAAATTGGTAGGTGTGCTCCTGATGTAGGCTTAGCTTCATTTGTAAGGCAAAAAAAAACAACAAAGAGAAGTCATCAGGTTTGTGTCTCGTGCTTGGTATAATTCCTGTGCAGTGCTAGTGGGGGTTTATTGGTACACATGTGGGCAGGCACCCACGCTGCATCGTGCTGTAATGCAGTATGTGAAGCACCTCTGTGTATGCTAATGCCCTAATATGGTGCACTTCAAAGCTGTGCTGAAAAATTTACTGAGCCCTAGAAATTGAGTAGCTGCATTTTGCACAGTGGTGTTGTTGGGTCTGATTTGTATCACAGGAAGTGCCAAGATGACCCAGTCTTAATGCAGTTTTTGTCACAGTGTGTGGAGTTGGCTTCATCTATATGGAGTGATGCACTGGTCGTGTAATCATAACCCTTCTGGCCACTCACATAGTGGAGTGGAAGAGGATGGTTAAGAGTTTAGTAGAAGCTGACTAGGAGAGATACTGTTCCAGTTTCCTTTTAGCAGTGTTGTGTGGTTGTGTTTACTCCATCCTTTCTGCAGCTGTTTCTTCTCTGATATGACATTTTTTTTCTGAATTAGAACCTGGGCTGTTACCAGCCTTGCCCTTTTGCCAAGACAGTGCCTGTTCTAGGATTTGTCTGAGAAAAACCAGTTTGCAGTGGCTGAAGGATCCCGCTCTGGTAAAGATTGAGTGTTATCCCCAGGATTAATGAGGCTCCTACTTTGGTGCCCAATTTATTTTGTGTAGATTAAAGGGTGCCTCTGAATGAAATGGGTACTTTCCTCAGATGCTGTCGGCAGGTTGCAGGACAGGAGAGCATTTGGAAACTCCGGACAGGTGGAGGCTGATTACTGCTAATTGTGGCCTCTGCAGATGTCATTTGTCCTGGATACCATTCAGACACGGGGCTGTAAAAGCTTCAGACTGTACCTGCAGGGCATTAGCAGATTAGCAGGTTTCCAGAGGAGAGGCAGTACCTGCAGGCAGACACAGGCACATTCACAGCATGTGTGTGTGTGTGTGGAAAGGGCAGTGCTTGGCTTCTGGCTGGTTCTGGCTGTTTAACTATCACTGATTGACTGCGCTGCCTCCGTCTGGACACCTCAGCAGGTGTGTATGCCCTGTGTGAGGATTAGGGACAAAGCCAGTGCTGGCAGTGCTATGCAGCTTTAAAATAGCCTGACAGAGGATTAATGAATTCTGGCTCATGGCTTCTTCCTGTGCATTTTAGTAAGTATAGTACTGTTTAATAACCTAGCAAAGACTAGCATGGAAAAAACTTCAAACAGCCCAATGGCCTGAAGCAACTGCGCTCCTTAAAGCTATAAATTCTGACATGGGAGTGTGTCCAAATGGACTTTCACTGCTAACAACTGTTGGTCCAGTGTGTTTTATTTTTTATGAAAAGCATTTTTCTCTTCAGGGGAAATCTTTAACTGCTGCCGTGAGACTGAGATAGATGAAACTAGAATGGTGGGGGAATTTTCTTTTTTGCTTGTCAATCTTGTCAGCAAGTGTTTGATTTTCTTTTTTTAGGGAGTTTCAAGGCAGCTGATAGTGGGAAGATTCTCAAACGCTTCTCAGAGAATGAAAAGGAGTGTTTTGAGCGATTGATGAAAGACCCGCTACGTTCCTGCGTCCCTTGCTTCCATGGTGTGGTGGAGAGAGATGGCGAGAGCTACATCCAGCTGGATGACTTGCTTACTGATTTTGAAGGGCCAAGTGTGATGGACTGCAAGATGGGGATCAGGTGGGGTGAATGAAAGAGAATGTGCCTTCTCTGCATTTGAGGGAAGGGGGAGATGTGGTCGTGCTCGCAGTCACCTTGGACAACATGTCCCATTATTGCCAGTTTTTACATGAATTCTGGAAACTAACTGATCTATAGCCCTAAAAACTATCCACATCAAGAAACTTTCAGGGATAATTTAAGACAAAGTTTCTCTGCAGTGGTCTGATAATACATGGGAAAAAATGACATGATTTATTCACTGCCAGTTCATTGAATCTTTGTGATGCAGTGATTCAGAAAGCCTCACAAAGTAAAATTTCCATCTCCCAATGCAAATGACTGAATAGCAGTGTGAAAGCCCATTTCCAATGCTTGAATGAATCTTTGCTGGTATTGATCTTTTCTTTAAAGAGTTGACCATTTGCTCAGGACTGATGTGTGTTTTTCCCTACTCTGACATTTTGAGGTGTTGCCATCTCTTTTTTCTCCAGGTTCTTACTTTCTTTGCCATTCATTGTCTGTGATTAAGATGAAAACATAAAAAATACTATCTAAGCATAACAAAGAGATAGAGATTTGTTGAGATCCTGGAGTAAGGTAACAGTACAGAGAAGCACGAGCTGTCATAGTAATCTTTTGGGTGTCAGCTCAGATGCTCAAGAGTAATTATCATAAATTAGTTACTCTACTTACAGGAGTGTAGATACACCTTTTCAAATAGATGCAAAAATTTTAAATTAATTAGAAAGATGTAGCACTAGTATGGGCAGAGGAAAGAGGAGAAGGATTTGCAACAGTACACATTTTGTTGAAAGTAGGTGACATTCTGGCAGTGAGTGACATCATCTCCTAAATGCCATCCTGGTTTGTTTTGCTGTGATGAAGAAAGTAAACTTCAGGCAGTTGACAAAGTGCAAGGTTTAGGAATCCAGTGCAATGTAGAGAACATGGACAGTGCCTTTCTAATGGCTGTCAGATTAACAAATCGAGTGATGAGAGCAAAATGAGGAGGTTTTGTGTCCCTTCACCTCCCTGTTCTTAGTTACCTCTTCTGGTGTGGAACTACTGTGATAATCTGCTTAACACTTTAGTTTTTTCTATATGAAGAGTGGTTCTGTCTTTCACTGAGATGCATTAAGTAAAACGTAAACTTTCAGAGGCCTAAAAAAATTACCCATGACTGATGTTTTTTGAGGAGTGAGAATGCAGTAAGTCTTCAATAGCCCTATTTGGTTTTTTGATTTCATTATAAGTGACCTCTCCTACCTGCCCTCTGAAAATGCAGTTCTGTTTTATAGCACAGTAGGTATTCAGCTTCCTCCTATTCTGTAACCAGGAAATAATTGTAACTTGTTACGGTAACTAAAGATATGGTTAGAATAAGAAGTGAATTAGAATTCCTGATTCCTGGGGCTGTTTCACTAAATATGCCTGCACAGTCATTGCTCTGTGTACTTTGGTTTCCCCGTTTGCAAAACTGGGGCAATGATAAGGCTTACTTTCTTGGTTGATGTTTCTTGAGGCCAGTTTGTAAGCTGTAAAAAGAAACGTTGAGGAAGTCCTTAAGGATGTGTTGGGATGTGATGTTTGCAGAACATACCTGGAGGAAGAGTTGACTAAGGCACGAGAGAAACCAAAGCTGCGTAAGGACATGTACAAGAAAATGATTGAAGTGGATCCTCTTGCTCCCACGGCTGAAGAGAACGCCCAGCATGCGGTCACCAAACCCCGGTACATGCAGTGGAGAGAAACCATCAGCTCTAGTGCCAACCTGGGCTTCAGGATTGAAGGAATTAAGGTAATTGTTTCACCTCTGCCTCTTCCTGGAGACTGAGCTTTGTTTGATGTGATTTGATTAATCAAAAAGCTTGTGCACATCAGTAGCCAGCTTTTCGAAAAGATCATGTGAAAATGCACTAACTGAAACCACAGAGTTCACTCTAGTGCAGTTTTAAAGCATTCATTGTAATTGTAAGAGAGTGTCAATGAATTTAATCTTCAAATACACATCAGCCATACTTGAATCAACTACAGAGACCTTACAGGAAGGACTCAAGGAGATACACAGTGCAGATAGAATGAAAATGAGGCTGTTGTATGGAGGAATTTAGAACAGAAGTATTAACTCCCTCTCTGCATGCAATTACTTTTTTTATTCAGGAACTGTACATATTTATTCCAAGTGAATCACAGTAAAGTGGTTTTGTTGCAGTTACTTTTATTGGCAAGGCATGTTAAAAGCATTTGCTTAGATACTCTTGGGATCAAGGAAACCACTTTTCCTTTTAAATACATGATAAGATCCAGTATAGATGGAGCTGGAATAAAGCCAGAACAATCCAGAATGAAATTTCTCCATCAGCCAAGTCCACCTGCTGTTCTTGATGGATAAGTTTGTGCCCCTGTACCATTCCTAGGATACTACCTTATAGCCACAGTAGAACCTTGGCAATTTTATTTCCTACCCTTTACTTACTTATCTTTTATAGAATCATAGAACAGCCTGGGTTGGAATGGACCTTAAAGATCATGTAGTTCCAACCTCCATGCTGTGGGCAGGAGCAACTTCCACTAGACCAGGTTGCTCAGACTCCATCCAACCTGGTCTTAATTCCAGGGATGGGGCACCCACAACTTCTCTGGGCAACTGTTCCAGTACCTCACCCCACTTGCAGTGAAAATAATCTTTTTCTAATACCTATTCTAAACCTACTTCCACTTTTAAAAGATCCCTTGTCCTGTCACTGCTGCTCTTGTAGAAAACTCCTTTCCATCTTTCTTGTAGGCTCCCTTCAGGTACTGAAAAACCACAATTAGGTCACCCCAAAGCCTTTTCTTTTCCAGGCTGAAAAACACCAGTTCACTCACCAGTCTTTCCTCATAGGAGAGGTTTTCCATCCCTTTAATCAATTTGGTGGCCTCCTCTGGACTTGCTCCAACAGGCTCATGTCCATCGTGTGTTGGGGACCCCAGAGCTGGATGCAGCACTGCAGGTGGGGTCCCATGAGAGAGGAATAGAGGGGCAGAATCCTCTCCCTTGCCCTGCTGGCCACTCTGCTTTGGATACAGCCCAGGACACGTTTGGCTTTCTGGGCTGTGAGAGCACATTGCTGGGTCATGTCCAGCCTCTCATCCGCCAGCACTCCCAAGTGCAGCACCTTGCACTTAAACTGCATGGGGTTCCCATAGGCCTACCTTCGAGCCTGCCTACGCCCCTCTGGATGGCATCCCATCCTTCAGGTGTGTCAACTGCACCACTCCAGAACCTGGATTAGTTTTGTTTCCATTTCAAAATTCAAGACATAGAAATAAGGTATAAAAGACAATGATGCTGATGAACAGAGGCTCTTTAAATACCTCTTGCTCTCTCCTTCACTTTTTCACTTCCTTATTCACAGATTCTCCTGCTGTGATACGGGAACTGGGGCTTCCAGCTCATGTAGTGCTGGCCCTGTGTATGCTGTGCCACCCACTCCTGGCTGTTTGACACAGGCATCCTGATGCAGGAGCTGTCTGGGTGGTAGATGGGTAGATGATCTGGCTCCAGTCCAGCCAAAACATAGGATCCTGTCTTGCCCTTTAGCCAGCTAATGATGTTAACAAGATACATGTTTTATTCCTAATACAGCTTAGGTCTTTGTATGCTCCTCAGTGTAATGGAATCAGAAACCCAGATGATCTTGAGAACTTTCATGCATGTTCTTAGAAAGATAGTTGGTGAATGAAGATGTGCAGATTTGAGTCCCAGAGAGCAACTGAGCTAAGGGAGAACAGGGAGCTTCAGAAAAACCTCCTGGCTTGTTCTTTGTAGATTTGTTGGTTGTCAGAAGTTGGAGGAGTATGACACACAGACTGTGTAGTGTTTCCCTCTGTGGAGACACTGCTGTAACTGTGCACAACATGAATAGTTAATCCTTGGCTAAGCACAGGAAATATTTTGGAGCACATTCCCCTTCTCTCTTATCTCCCTGTGCTATTATGAGATTGTAGGTATAATTTTTAAATTTTTTTTAGATGGAGGAAAGGTGGCAGAAACTGAATTGTCCAGACAATACAGGTGACCACAGTACTAGTGTTCCACTGAAAGTGAACTGTAGGTCCAGTTCTGTATTTTTGCAGAAAAGCAAAGCCATTCTGCAGGGATCCCCATTTTGGTAGGAAAGCCTGTAAGAGTCACTGGTGCCAGCTAGTGGTTGATGGGAGTAAGGGGATGTTCTGATAGAACTGATAACTCCTAGTTAGCTGATAAGGTATGTTGGGTTTGGTCATTCCTGCCCTGTGGCTGCTGGAATAAGAAGCAAAAGCAAAGAAAGTGAAATCATATAAGCTCTTCTGTGAACTGGCTGCTGATAAAGGAGATCTGATTCACCATATGTGCTCCTGCAGTAGTGGGGTGCCTTTTCTCTTTAGGTTGATCCATTTCTTTTCCTTGCCTTGCTTCTTGATCTCTGAAATCAAGTCAAGTTCATTTATGGGATTTGTCACTTTTCCTCCTATCAAAAATATTTTGAACCATTTGGTTTCCCTACAGTTGGAACCTGTTGCTCAGTATCTTGCACCTGCCTGATTCCAAATGCACATTTCCTCTCTGGCAGAGGCTGTCTGAAGGCCAGGCATTGCAAACATTTTCTCTACAATACTATGCTAATGAACGGGGCTGAGAGTTGGGATTTCTGTCTTCCCATTCTGTCAGTGAATGTCTGTGCAGTTTGAAAAGTTACTTCTTCCTTTTGTACCATTCCTTTTGCTGTAGATCAGGAATAGCCATTTTCCCAGGAGGATATCAGATTTGATGCATAAATCTTTGTGAATCCAGTAAGTTAACCCAGAGCCCTTTAAGGGAAGTCTGCAGAGCACTCTGAGCCCCATGGTTTAAGATGGATAGCACTATTTTATGGAGCTGTGACACCTGCCCTCCAGGGAACCATGTCCCTGTCACATCTAATGAGAGGTGCTGCAGCTGGCCCATGAGCTGCACTGTGTGACAGTCTACTCTGCTGTGCAGGAGTGTACATGGAGTCCTTAGCAAAGGTATGACTTCAAGGAGTGAGTCAGGCAAGTGCCTCCTGAGGATCAAGTACATCCAGAGCGGTTGCAGAGCCCGGTTTAGAATACTGGGGTGGTGCCATTCAAGCTCTGAATGTTGTTTACAGCAAGTAAAGCCAGGCAGTAATTATGTTTCCTGCCAACCTCTGTAAAGGAGCAAAATCATAAAAGTGTTTCTCAACCACAGGGAAGCAAGTAACTAGTTTGTCCAGGCACAAAAAGTTAGAAGGGGAACACTGAGCAGCTATTCCAGACATTGCTCTACATACAGTCTGCAGCATAGGGAGAAATTAATTTTAAAACAACCTTACTCCAGTGAAGAGGTACAAGATGAAGTTCCAAATTTCTATGTGCTGTTGAGTATTATCACACATCAGATCAGATGGCTTCTAACTTTTCCTGCCTACCTGCTGAACTGCTCTGGCATAACTTGCACATCTCATCAGGCTGACATGCTGCACTTGTATCTGTCCAACAGCCTTAGAATAAAATTCTCTTGCATGAGAGATCTGGAGTTTTAGCATTATTGAATTTTTTCATGTATACCTTAGAAACTTAAGTTCAGCTGTGGAATAAATAGTGTTTCACCTGCTGAGACTGGACTTGAATTTGTCATTTTGGTGCAGTGACTTAACACGTAGGAGTCAACATATTTTATTGACCTGCTGATGTACTCACGATGAAAACTAAGGGTTGGACTGATAAAATGGAGAAGAAAACAGTTTGATAATCCTGCAGGCTTTTAGTGGACTTTTGTTACCAGCTGTAATAATTGCTGTGTTTTATATGTATATCCTAAAATCTCCTGTTAGTGTCTCTTGAACTAACAGGGATGCTCTTGGACACGTGCATATTCGTATGTTCTATGTTTACAGATACCTCCAATTCATGTACTGCTCTTATTTACTTGTAGCTCCAGAAGCACATAAAAATACTCGTTTTTTTCAGTAGCAGGACACTTCTGTACTGAATCTCACCACTGGCACAAAAATACTCCGAATTTCTCCAGGACACACTTGGAACAAGCATGCCTGCACTGTCCTTCACCAAAATTCACTTAACTGCTTTCTCACTGCTAGCATTGAGAATCCCAGTTTGTTCTTGTCTGCAACAGATTTCTGTTCTGTGAATTCTGAGTCACATTATATGTTCAAAGGTATATTTGGAACTGAATCCTAACTGTGATTCTTTGATTTTCCAGTGAAAAACAGAAACCACAACAAAACCCATCAACAACAGAAAACCCAAATAACAACAAAAAAATGCTTACCAAAACCCAAAAGAAACCCCTAAACTAAATGGACTAGTAAAATTGGGTTTGGAAATGTTCCCTCACACCCTCAGCCAGGGTTTCACTAGCCAGACAAGAGTACAACCAAAGACATCTCTGGTTTGCCCCACAGAACTTGGCACTGCTAGCACTGATGTGAGAAAACACTGCTGCAAGCTGATAATACAATGAATTGTTTCTTTCTTTTCACTTGTACTCAACAGAGACTGAACTGCCAGTGTCATTTAAAGCTATGCAATCAGGTTTTGTATCTCTTCTCTTCTTCCTTGGTTTATTTGTTCTCTTCCTGTTCAGCTACTTACTTTCATCTGGTTAGCAGGGGCTGAGCTGTTGCTGGTTCAAGGGGATTGAGCGATGAGGACAATGATATGTGTGCAGTATAAATAATCTCTCTCTGTGTGTGGTTTTGTGCAGAAGGCAGATGGAACATGTAACACAAACTTCAAAACTACAAAGACACAGGAGCAAGTTCTACAGGTTTTTGTGGAATTCATTGAGGGCAACACAACTATTCTGGTGAGTCTGAGCTCTTCAGGTGCACTGTTTGTGGACCAATGCTCTTGCTTCAGGGCCATGCTTTCTTTGGTACAGGAAACAGGAATTAGAATGCCAAGGGGATAAGTGGTTTTGACTTCCAGTTGCTCTCAGGAGATGAGGTGGACATGGGGACTTCGTGGGTTGTGAGAAGGTGACTGAGACCAGCTTTGTCAGCTCTTGCCATGAGTTGATGCCAAATGCCTCATGCTATCAAAATGTCATTCAAACTAACTAACTTACGGCTTGCCATCAGCTTCAACCATGGGTGTTAGATGCATTAGATGAGTGATATCTAAGCAGGGATTGTGTTGGCAGGAAAACCTGTGATTTGGGAATTCATTTTGGAGAGGATAAAACCAGAGTGTGGAGGCAGGAAGTGAGATTGGTGACTAGCTGTTCTCCCATGTGTGAAACATCTCAAAGAGGAATTCCTGTGTGCTAATTCATGGGTAGCACAGCAGGCATGTGGTAGATGGCATAACACATCTCTTGTCTTTGGAACTTCAAAGGATGCTGTAATGTTTTACTGAAGTGTGGAAGCCATTATGAAGGCAGATTAGCCCTTCAGGAGGAGTGTGCTTGGTAGCTCAGGGCAGCATTAAAAATCTGAGCTTTATATATTAGGCCTTGATTCTTTTTTTCCCCCTTCTGCCTGCAGAATACAAAAATAAAAGCAAATGTATGCAAAAGGCATGGCTCAAATTAACATGCATTAAAATTCTGGTTGTTTCTCAACTCGTCTGATATTTTTGCAAGAGAGAGCAGAATGTGGATAATGCATCCCACATCAGTCATCTCTATTAATCTTTTCCTTTCAGAAATACAAATCTGATCAGAAAATACTGACAGCTGTATTTTCAGCTGAGCTGCAAGTGTATCAGTACTGCAGACTGTAATATAGATAATTTAAACCAGCAAACTTAGGTACCACTGCCATGGAACTCTCCTCAGTTTTATTCTCCCTTCTGTGGCAAAGCTGGGAATTCCTCCAACGCACCGTTACCTAAATTAAGTCTGCTTCCCATTTGATCTGTTTGCCTGTATTGGGAGCACAACAAAAGATCTGAATCCCCAAATCAGCTCAGAAGCTGGTTTGCAGTACAAAATTCTAATAGCAATACCCTGAGGTGTGTCCCACAGACCCTGGGGAGGCAGTAACCTGAGTTAGCTGAATTTATTGTGTTCAGATCCTACATTTTAATATGCACTTAAAACATTAGGATTGTGGAAACGACTCTGGGGAAAACAGCATTTTGATTTATTTCACTCCAGCAGTTGTAGCAGAGACAGGGGATGTCTGATGCACTTGGCATGTTGGTATTAACTCCTGGTGGTTGGACTCCAGAGTAAGATTTTCTTTTGTAGAAGTCTAAGAAGTAATTTGGTTTTCTAGTCCTGATGAATTACAGCTTCCCATCTGAAAGCGCTGCTCATATCCACGAGTCTGAAAAAATACATCTTTGGAGCTTGCACAGCCCATGTGAGATTCCAGAAGGCAAAGGAATATTTTACTTAGGCTTGTGTAATTATTATTAATGTTTGCATTTGAAGCTGCTTCTTTCTTTTACTTCATTAGACAGTGGATTGATGGAATAATAAAATTGACTTTCTAACTCCTCAGGCATGCTTTTGTAGGGCCCTCCAGATTGGGGTGAATTTTATTTTCTAAGTAACTAATAAAGTCATTCCCTTCTTTTCTCCTTAGTTCAATTTTTTTTTTTTTTTAATAAAAGCAGATAAAGTACTTACAAGACATGGCAGTACACGAATTAGAGGAAATATTCAATAACATCACAGGAAAATACTAAGGTTAAAAATAAATTAAAAGTGGAACAATTAAAACATTTTTAAGTGACTATACAAAGCTGATTTGGCAATTAAGCATCATAGAATTATTGTTTTACACATAAAAATAATCAATGAGCTAAGAAACACCAAAAAAATTAAAATAATCCCTTTTCCTGATTATAATTTCTATATACAATTATCTTCTAAAAAGGACCAAGGTGAATTTCTGCCTTTCACTAGATACAGGTGCAGCTTCTTTAATTCACAGATTTTTGGGCTTTTACATAACGGGTAACAGTTTCCTACTATTTTAGTAACTTCTATAAAGATAAACTCAACAATATGTGTATGTGCTGAGTGAAGGAAGATGTGTCTTGATGGTGATTTTTCTAAGACATGTGAGTTGAGAGTATTGAGGTGTATTTTCACAAGTGCACACCATCCTTCAGTGTGAGCAGCTGAGTTTTGTACACATTTCAAGTATCTGCAGGCAGTGCCATGAGCCAAACTCCCATTAAAGGGGGTGTCCTTTGCTTTCTTGTGACTAATAAGGATTTTCTTTCAGTATAAAGCTTCAAAATGAGCATTTAGAAACCTCTACTCAGCCAAGCAAACACCTCAGATCCACGAGATACTTAGTTTAACATCCCTGTCTTAGACATCAGAGATTCCCCTGGGAAAAAGACCTTGGCTGGGGAATGACTTTTATGGCATCAAATTGATGTGGACTCGAGTCTCTGCTCTTGTTCTGATAAAAAGCAGCTCTGTCCTGTGAGAATTTTCCGTTGTCTGCCACCTGTTAAGCACAGATTGTTCTCGCCTGAATTTAATCAGCAGAATTTGGGAGTAACTGAACTAACCCAAGCAGTGACCAATGAAAGTCCCTGCACTTGGGCTTGCCACACCCCCATTTGTAACAAACCTGGGGCAGCTGGAAGGTAGGAGGTTACACAAAGGTTCAATTGTTAAACTGCGCTCTCCAAAGCCGCTCCAGAGCCTTGGTAAGTGCTTCTTTCACTTATTTATGCTCTTTAAAACAACCAAATAACAAAATAGCTGACTGACAAAGCCTGTGGTGGAAAGGAGAGAAGGCTAAAAGGGAAGCAGTGAGAAGTTCCAATCAGTGTTAAATTCTGAGTGTGTTGCTTTGGTGTTTTCCCGTTTGTCTTTCTAAGTTTTATGCGTAGAGTGCTGCTGTGCTATTGGTATTTGTTGGTTTTACCATGGTGCTGCATAACTCTGTCATCAGCAGAGCATGGGGAAATCAAAGTGTTGGTTTTAACTTTTATTTGTTCTTTGTGTTACCCCTAAAAGCACTGGTATTTAGCTGCTTTTTGTTTAATAACAGGAATAGGCTCTGGGAAACCAGGGAAATTCTGTTATCTGAGAAGTTTGACAGAGGTTTTGTTTAATGTGTCTCACACAAAAGAGACATTTGATACTTAGAATCTTCAGGCTGTGTCAGACAATGTAAAGCAAGGTAACAAAAGTCACACTTGTTTTAGTAAGTGCTATTCTCAAAAAAAATAAAACTGTTTTGGATAATTGTAGAGCAACCTTTCTTGTCTAAATTGTTAGAAAAAAGGAAAATGGATTTATAATAAGTATATTTTATAAAGAGTGTTTGAATTTTTGGGAGTAGTGTTTGTATTTGTGTTCTGTATAATTAACTGGTGAAGCAGAATTGCAGAAGCCTGGGAAGAGTGTTTATAGAAGTGATAACTCCTGACTTTGCTGCTGATCCATTGTGACTGAGGTTTACAGAGCAGACCCATTCTGGTCTTACATATGGCTCCTATTTGCTCTGCAGTGGTTTCTGCCCCAATTGATGTTTGCTGTTATTCATTTCAGCATGACCAAAAAGGGAGCAAGATTTCCATGTGATTGTATAAGAACTTTCTATTTCTTTCCTGTTTCTGCTGATTTTCAACCTCTAAAATAGATATTTTCCCTGAGAACTGTTGTTTGGTCTCGGCTTTGCATTCCTGTGAGATAACAAGGAAAAAAGCATTCCTAGTAGCACTGAAAACTCCCCCTACCTTGAGGAGTCAAAAAATGAACATTTTTTACCAGCCACATCTAATACACCCACATTTATCATTCCTGTAGACATTCAGTGTATAAAGAATGATCTGCTTCTGACCTATGAAATGCAGCTCCATGTGTGTTGGTTTGATATATTATGGAATCAAACCCTTCCCCTTCTCTTCTTGCCATTGAAGTGCCTAAACTTTAAATGTTGTAGGGCAGGGCAGCCATGAGAAGAAGGCCCAAATAGGATGCAGGTGTAACCCCCAAATAGGATGCAGCTGTGTGTTTGTTCCCCTTGAAGTAAGAACACTTTCCCTAGGCTTAAAATCCTTATTTCTGATGATCAGGTGAGGGCAAACCTATGCAAACAGTATTATTATCCCAGTGTGAATTTTTTAACAACAGCCTGGGAGTTTTGTTACACCACACAGTTTGTTATAGATGTGAATATATATGGGGATTTTCAACAGAATGAGGTAAAATCTCTTAAACTAAAAATGAAAGTGGGAGTGATCCAGGAAGGTTGTGACAATGGCTGGTTTTTTTTCCTTGTTCTCTGCAGTATTTCCCATTTCTCCTTGGCTGTTCTCTGGGCTTTTTGGTTATTTTTATCACGACTTCTGTATTCATTTTGCAGCTCCCCCATGATTCCTCTTTTTGTCAGCTCTGTCTTTTGTCTGTCCTGTTTCCAAAATTTTCTTCCCATTTTCCCTCTCTTTTTAGCTTTCCTGCAAATGTTTTGATTTAGACTGTGATCTGCATAGTTTTACCCATATTCAGTGCTGACTGTTGGCTCTGCAAAAAGCAGAGTAGATCCAGGAAATGCCAAAGCAGTTGTGCCTGAGTCAGCCTCTGGAGGGAACAGGAGAGTTCCCCCTGGGAACACCTCCTGTTGTGCTGCCAAGCACGGGGAGCCATCTGCACCCCTCATCGTGCTGCAGGCAGTTAATTAATTAGTGCATGTGGGCAATTAATTAGTGCTCAGATCTGCTGTTCACTGTGACCACCAGTTGTAGAGCTGTCAGCTTCATCTTTGCCTGCATTGTTATCACATCTCTGCCTTGGAGGGAAAGCACAGCTACACCCAGGCCACGTGCAGTTGTTTCAGCCCTGGAGTGAGATGAAATGGGAAAAATAAAGGTTTGGATCGCCAGCAGCTGTACATGGTTTGTGTGCCTGTTTGGGTGGCATTTGGTTCTGGTGTTTCCACAGCCAGGCTGGAACAAGGTGAACACAGGAGATAAAGGAGGCTCCAGCATGTGACAGTGATTTCTTCACTTCCAGGCTTTATCTGATGTCTAATTTTATATCTTCTGTCACAGTGTTCAGACTGGCCTTCAAATCCCTTATACCAGATGAACATGAAAGTTTGGCTGGTTCCTGTTGAGCAGTCCTGGATTTACAGCAGTGTTTCATTAGCTTTCCATGTATTGAGAAATCACTGATAGCATTTAAGCTGCTGTTTTAATCTCAGCGTCATAGACCAATATCTACTTGCTGGTTTATTGTGTATTTTATTACAGAATGTTACATTGTCCATGAAGTATCAGGAGCATAGAATAGGGTAGGGGCAAATACAATGCTGAACTAAGTACAGTTCTTGCTCTTTCCCAACACTTTTCTTTTAGTCTCCAATTCTATCAGATCTTTCTTTACAACTGATAGTTCCAGGTCTATTTTACAGATTGCATCAAATCACAATGCTTGTATTGAGAAGGGTGTCATGTGTCTCTGTTTTATTTATTTATTTGATGGCAGTTTTGGCCATCAAAAGGAGTGTTTGGTTCACCATCATGAATGTAAATATCATTAGACTCAGATGGGAACTCTGAGAATGCATGGGATAACTGGAATATGGTGGTTGAATTTCAGAGTTACACAGCAGGGTCTCTATGGGCTAGTGTGGCTCATAAGAAATACTGGGTGTTTTCCCTGATCAGTTGTTACTTAAAACCCACAATTCATGAGGACATCAACAGTTGTTGTTGTTCTTTAGTTTTCAATGTCACAATGTGGGCTTTGGATAAAATCTCCTAGGATTGCTTTTCACTGGGAGAAGCTCAAGAGTTGCAAAATATCCACAAAATAAATTTGTCCAAGGAAATAAATCATTAGAGAGCTGCAGCCATGTGTGTGGAGGAGCCCCAGTGCTGCAGGACTGTGCTGTGGTGCTGTTCCCTTTTCATTTGGGAACCTGCCCAATATTTCTCTGGGTACAGATGCATATGAGTGTAAATCAGAGCTGCTCTTAAAGTGTAGAATGCTTTTGCTCAAAGCATTACATTTTAAGAGGGTTTCTTTTTTCCCCTCTTGCTTCTTTTGCCTTCTGTTATTGGGGAGATTTCAATCACGTGTTCAAAAGCCATTTACCTTTTGAATCTGGCCTGACTCTGATCCTTCTGTAGCTCCATGATGCCATGAGAAATTCCATGTTCTGCCATGCTCAGGCCTTTTGGACCTGATGTGTCAAGAGTTCTAATAAGCCTTGGGCAGCTGAACAAACTTTATTGACATGTGGTGGGGATAACTACATGGGCTTGAATAACAAACACTGGCATAAGGAGCAGGTCAGCAGGAGTTTTCTAAGGATAAAGAGTGGCAGGAATGGTTATAACTTGGTGTGCTTCTGTCACCACTTTACCTCAGGTGAGTTCTGGAGAACAGTCAGAAATAAAACCCCTGTGAGGATGCCCCTTGGATTCCCAGGGCACAGTAAGTGTGCTGGAGCTGAACAGCAGTTGTTACTGTGTGTGTTTCCAGGACCTTTATTAGGTCTGAGCTGCACATCCACTTCATAAATGGTTCAGTTTGGGCTCAGTTTGTGGCCCAGCCCAACACAGAGATTCCAGTCACAGTCTGCTCTGACTTCAGTTGGTCTGGGGGTGTTTGCTTCCTCAGAGGAGCAGATGGGAGCTGTCTGGGACAGGCCACCGAATTCTGGAATTGTGGCTCAGAGGCAGCCTGGCTTCTTGGGAGTAGGAAGCTGGTGCAGAGTGATGAGTAAATGCTGGAACTTGTGTCTGTATCACCATTCTTCCTACACAGGGAGCATGGAGGGGAAAACCAGCAGCGGAACAGCTAGTAAGAGCTTGGACCAAAAAAATGCCTAAATGATATTTTAAAAGCTCATAATTCTGTACATATATCCTGTTCTCTGTTATATATAAACAAGATATTGCCATACAGCAATCAGCCAGTAAATTAAAATGTTGCCATTGCAGGATTTTTATCAACATTTATGTTTTAATTTTGTCAGGATAAATATGCTCTGTAGTTGAGTTGTTTGCAAGAAACATGTGGCAATATTTAGTATATTTAAAAGTATCCTTAGAGCTATATGTTCAGATGTGTAAAAAAAGCAATTTGCTTGTATGACTGTGCGTATCAACTGTATTATACACACAAATATGTGCACACAGAGTCTCTGTGTCTCAGGGCTAACAGATCTGTTCTCTCTGTTCTCCCATTTGTTCCACATGCCTGCAGTGCCCTCCCAAAGCCTCCCTCACCTGCCCTATAAATGGGTTAAATAAATAGAATTGGTTTGGTGGTGTGGGATCTGCCTGCCGGCTCTGTGCTGCTCTGCAGGTCTCAGGCTTGTGCTGGAGGAGCCAAAGGTTGGGAGCTCTGATTGTGCACGAGCAACAATCTCTTGTATTATCAAGGGCTGGGCTTTCCTCAAAACATGGTTGTGGCGTTGGTGTTTCAGAGCTCATCTAGGGGGAGATTAGATGTAGGATTAGCCAGTCACATTCCTGCGGTTTTCTTCTCAGTGCTCTCTCCATTTTTACAGATCTGGAGAGGTTTGTGCAGGTTGTTTTGTTGTTACCTTGTTCCTCTTCCCTTTTTCTGGCTCTTCTTCCTTTTCTGATATTCTCTTGCTCCTGAAGGCCCCTGCATTTGTTTCCATTTAACTGCTGGTCTTTGTTCCATTATTCCTTTCAGTGGGGCTTAATGATGTTTTGTGTTGTATTGAGAAACAGGGATCAGGCTGCATCCTGCCTTATTTTGCTGCTGAAATAGCTCTGTCTATACAGTGAGCTCCTTTTTGACCCCACAACTGAGGAAAGAAACTCATTTTGCTCTGTGAAATGGGGAATTGCTGAGTGAGTGTTTGTGTTCTTTGCTGCCATGTGAGGACAGCTCTGTCCTAAGCACTGTGTGAGCAGTAAAATGCAGAGGCTCCCTGGTGTTCCCATGAGCTCCTGGCCTGCCAGGAGCAGGAGGAGGCAACAAAGGAGAAAATACCTGCTGGCACATTGTGGCTGTTTTGAGACAGGCTTGGAGCTTCTTGGAAATATTGTTTCTTCAGAGATTTTTTTGCTACTGAGAAAGAGTCCTAAGAAAAATTGTTGTTGTTTAATATGTCCATTGTTCAAGTGCAGCAGAGTCAGTGCCCTGAGTACTTCACAAGTTTGACCTAAATTCTGAAGAAAGACCTGCTGTGTTCTCTGTTCTGCTAAAGTGTGGGGTTTGTAGATGGTTTTTAACAAGAAATATCATTTTTTTTATTCTGAAAAGAGACTTCCTGAAGAGAGTTGATAGAATACAGACAGCATCTGCCTCTCCAAGTCTCAATTAACATGAGCTAGCACTATTGCAGAATTCTGTAAAGGTTTGTTTAAACAGAATGTTATTCCAAATTTAAAACTGGATGGATTTGAAGTAGAGATTGATCAGTGTTTAACTATTTAGAGTTATTTTAGATTAACATCAAATTTGCACACTGCTTTAAAGTGCAAAACATCCCAGCACTGGGGATGAATTATATTGTCAAGAGCTGGCGACAGTCTACCTGAGACAGTGATTTCATTCAGAACTGCAGGTGTTTGTTTCATTTTCAAAAAGCAATTTATTTTTTGTCAGGTGGGATGTTCTGGAAACCAGCTTTGGTTTGTATGAACAAGGAGTTGTTGATAGGATGGTTATAATAAGATTCAAATTAATATGGCATTTGAAATAGAAGACATAAATTGTGCACCAAAACTACAAAAGCAAATGTTCAGTTTTTCACTGTTGCAGTGAAAAAGTCTTTTGCCTATCTGAAAAATAGGATAGTGCAGTGACAGATTTAAAAGACCCATAGTAGTGAGATTTAAAACTCTATCTCTCATCTGATACACCCATTTCAAGGTCTCCATCAATTCTTCATGCCTGTATTAAAGATAACAGAAGTGCTTGCTTTTTGCTGCATCAGGGAGCAATTATCTAATGCAAGCTAACTGCTGTGAGCCAAAATGCATTTTTACTTTGATTACTTTAGACTCTTGATCTATTTCAGTATTTGGAGGCATAGAAAACTCTGGTTTTGCAGGGGTCTTGAAAGATCATCCAATCCAACTTTCTTCTGAGAGCACAGCCTTAGATTTGGTTGTTTGAGGTCAAGCCAATTAAGTCCTGAACTGTTTGCAGTGAGGGGAATTCTACTTCTCTAGGCAACTATCCTGATCTTTAGTTTTTCCAGTGAAGAATGTTTTCCTTGTATCCAGACCATGTTTCCCACAAAGCAGCTGTATCTCCTGCCTTTGTCCTCTCCCTGTGCATCCATGTGAAAAGAGCACCTCCACCTTCTCTGTAACAGCTTTTGAGGCTTGAGCCGCAGCTAAACTTTTCTACTTCGCTCTGTCTTGGAACTTCAGATCTGTACTTTGTTTACGAGTGTGTGAAACCTGTTAGAGAAAAGCAATATAGACAGAAATACAATGTATACAAGAAACAAATACTTTTAGTCCATCGGAATTCTAATATGTTATTTAAAAAATAATCTTGGAGCAGGATATTATTGCAAGAGAATCTGTGGGGGTAGTACGAGCTTCCCATCTGGCAAGGCCCCCAGACCAGATGGATCCACTAATGACTTTTATAGAGCATTTCATCAGACCCTGCTGAAACACGTGTCTGGCATCTTTAATTTTCCTAAATTTACATGGTTCCAGCCTTGGATGCTTAGATTCAGGCTTGTTGATCTTTGAAGGGAAGGAAAAGGAAATGTTCCCTGAAAGATCTTTTTCCTAACAGACCTTTTTATTAATTGGGTATAATGTTAAAATATTACCTGAGCTTTACTGGTTCATCCTGAATGGATTGTTTGTGTAAAAGAAGTGCCTTTGGAGGCACCTGGATTAAAGAGGATTTTTGCAGACACATCAGAGTGCTTTTGGAATTTACACAAGTGCATTTAGCCAGAAATCCCACTGCATTCTCTGCCTTCCCTGGAAGGAAGGGAATGGGCACTCCCCAAGCAGTTGATCTCTGCCTCTTTCCCTGTGTGTGCAGCCACTCCTGTTGCTGTTCCCACAGAGAAGTTCTTGTGGCATGGGCAAGTGGCTGCCAGGGCCAGTGGGCAGCACCAACAGCAGCTGCTGCTGCTTTGATCCCTTGTTTGCATCCCAGCTCCTCAGCAAGAGGGAGTTCTTGTCCTTTTCCCTCAAACCTGGAAAGAGAGAAATTTTCTTGGGAAATTTCTTCTGCCCGCCCTTATTAAATCTTGTCCTCCCTGTAGAATGAATAGGAATTACTCCCGCAATAATGTGTTTTCTATACCATAAATTGCTGCTGTTTGAATGCCTTGTCTCTTCTAATCATATTTCCATATAACATAACAGTATTTCAGTGTTTCTCAGCGGTGCAAATAGTGATGTGGTTTCATTAAAAATGGTCCAGTTATGGGATGTTTGCTTAGAAAATGCACCTTTACAGCTCAAAACACAGCCAATGAAGTTGATACACATTTAAGAAGGCAGGGAAGGGCATGGAAATCTTACACCCTGAGGACAGCAGAGAACCTCTGCAACAGAGATACTGTATAGGTACACTTAGAGTTTTTATAATTGAACACACATCAAACATATAACTCATATACAGGTAACAAACAGTCAGCAAGAGCTGTTCTTGAAATTTGGCTTCATTTTCTTCCTCTAACCCACTGCTCTGTCTGCCAAAAATAATCCCTTGGTTATCTAACAGCCAGACTGAACGTGGGCAGGGGGAGTGCATTGGAAAGGCTGGTGGCAGGAGATGAATGTCCTTAGCGGGGCTGGGAAATCAGACTGCTAATTTAGGTGCCAGAAATTGATATTATTCCCTAATTTTAGTTCCCCCACTGGTTGACTTCATGCATCAAAAAGGATAAAACAAATATCAGAGACATTCAGTACAGACGTGTTGATGTTGAGGAAATGTGTTCGTGCTCTTAACCCAAGAGGAGGCTCTGGTGTGTGAGAATTGCTCTGTGCTAAATGGTGGCACATGTAATTAAGTTCTTCTCTAGCAGTGAGGGAGGTTAGCCCAATTAATCCTTTCCTTCTGGTTCTTGAAAAAAAGTATTCTAACTCAATTACAGCTATCACACCTTTAGTTTGTGGTGTCACCTTTTATTGCCTGTATAGGTGTAGAACTAAGGTGTGAATTAGCTGACACAAAATATAATGTACAACTCGAGCCTGGGGAGGAAAGGAGGAATGGGCAGGGGAGATAAAACAGTAAATTGTACTAAAATTGCTCTTTTTCCGTGAACTGCATATGTTTGTGAAACTTTCTTAAGCTTTTTGATTAACTTTTCTTAATAATTAGTTTTATCTATTCCTGGGATAGCAGAAGTATTCAGCTCCCTCAGCCCCCTGATGAGTGCCAGTTTATTAATAGGATGTTTTTCCTTATTCCATGTGTAGCTCACGTACTCAGCCATTGTTCAAATTTGTTTCCTGGGTAACTGTGTAAAACTGCCTTTGTATTCATATGACTTTGTAGAGGGTTTTACTTTATTTTCATATCTGAAGGGTTGTGGACAGAAATATATGGTTTTATTCTGGTGAGACAATTAATTTGTGTCTCTTCTGAGATTGCTATGTTTAAACATATAAAGATGAGAGGATTTCTTGTGTGTATTTCTCATAGTGAGCAATATCCATTATTCAGCCTCTGGTCCATATTTCAGAATATTTGAGCTGATGTGCAAAAGAGGAATAATTAGAAACACGTGAGAGGCTAAGATCTACGTCTGTGTTCAATCAGCTTATCAATCAAAAGTATTTTAAAATTCTCTGGTTATGCTTTTCCTTTTTCTAGTTAAAATGTTGTTACATGATAAATTGTATTCTGCACTCACCATGTCAGTCTCAGCAAAACATTTTAAGTAAATCCTGGAATCGACCGAGTTTTGAAGACAGCTGCTGTGATCAATCCCAAAGTGTGTTATAACTTGAAGTGTGTTGTTTGCAGCCTCGCAGTTCACCCGGATAAAACGCTGGTAGCCACAGGGCAGGTCGGGAAGGATCCCTACATTTGCATCTGGGATTCCTACCGTGTCCAGACCGTGTCTGTCCTGAAGGATGCGCACACGCACGGAGTCGCCTGCCTGGCCTTCGACTCGGACGGCCAGGTCAGTACAGCTCCTCCCCGGGCTCTGAACCCAGCTGGTTCTGGTACACTGAGATGCACCGTGAATGGTTTGTGTTTGAGCAGCTCCAGGGCTGGAACTCCTGTTACAGTGGAATCGTGATTGCCGTTCCAGGCCTTGGTTTGTATTGTAATTGTAATGGCAGTAGGAAGGCTGCAAAGGCAGCCTTGCACAGGAGGTGCTTTTGGGATGGAAATCACAGCCTGGCATCCGAGTGAGGTGGAGATGTTAGACAGTTATCCAGAGCAGAAATGCCTAGCTGTGGCTTAACTGCAGTGGCTTCACCACATACTTGTCACCTGCTGTCCAAAGAAATCAGTTCCTGGCAAAGCCCTCAGAGCCCTGCAGCTTTTCTGGCACAAGAACAGCACTAATCTCACTGCTGGGAGAGTCTCCTTGGCTGGGGTGCACTGGCAATTTAATTGAATAATGGCATTAGGACACACAGTGTGGCTTTCTACAATGTGATTATTCTAGATGATATCTTGAAACAAAATTTAAAATATAACTAAATGGTGGGCTGTTCCCAGCCAAATGCAATTATTTTTTTCTCTCAGGCAGTGTTAAAAGCTTTAGGCAAATAGACCTAAAATTCACATATACCTGAGAAATATTTCACAGAGTTTTAAAAATAAATATCTGGCTGTGCAATTTTGTCATTATTGATGACAGTTATGTCCTGACGAGTTTCCTGATGTAATACTTGCTAAAGTATTTTTAGGAGTGCTTAGACTAGCTGATACCAAAAACCTCAGATGAGAAAACTCTGAAATGAACAGAACAAAATTTCCGATGGGGTAATATTTTTTAAAGATACTGTTCATTCAGAAATAAATGCTTTTTGTTTTTTCCCCTCATTTTTTAACTTCGTAAGCCTGGCAATTAAACTTTTTTTTTTTTTAAAGCTATTTAAGCACCTCATAGGAACTCAACTCATGAACCTGGAGGGTGTTTGAGGTGGAGGCTTTAATGAAGACCCTGATGAGTGCTTGCTGTAATTAAAACCCAAACTCACTGCCACATTGACCTTGCAGAACTGTGGCAATTCCCTTTCTGGAAGTGCTTGAGAAACTGCAATTTATTCTGGAAATAAAAATTTGCATTAAACACTTTTATATCTGGGGAGCATGAATATGGATAATGCATCTTGGCTTTTTGCTGCTCTTCCTGGCTTTGCTGGAGAAGCTGCTGTGCTGAGCCAGAATTAAAGGGAATGGGAGGAAGTCTGTGAGTCTTTGGAGCTCAGTTCTGCTTTGTTTAGTCAGCATTCCCAAGGGAGCTGGTGTCTGTGACAGGGCAAAACAGACTCTGCAGACACTGCTTGCACCTCCCAGTGCAAAGCTTTCCTTCTTTTATATCCAAAGGCTGTCAAAAGCCAGGGAAGACCTGTATTCAGCCCCAAAACACAAATCAATGCAACAATCAGGGATGGTGCAGATGCAATAACAGCTGTATTCTTTTCATTGGGAACTCTGCCAGCTGTGCATTTCCTAAATAAAAGTAGGCAGAGGCAATGCCTAGGTGACTGCTGCACTCCCAGAGTGGATCTCCATGGATTCAGCTCAGCTCCTGTGCAAGTGCTGCACCATGTGTGAGGTCTCAAACAGGGCCCCCACCTCTCTCTGAGCCAAGTTAATTTGCTCTTGTTGAGCCAGAAACTCTGGGATATCTGCTCCTTTTGGATGAATTATGGGGAAATTTTCCTCCTGGCTGGGCTGGAGCTGACCCCACACAGAGACAGCACAATTGTTCCTGCAGTGCTTCCCTGGCCTCCTGTTCCACAGGGTGGGGAATGCACATCAGTGTGCACAGGGTTTGCTGTAATTTCTAATAAATGGAGGTCACCAATACACAGAGGGAGAGCTTGAATGCTTCCTTCGTTTTATGTATCTTCAATACAGCTTTTGGAGACAAATAGAGTTGGAGTAAATTTCCCGTTTTGTATTACCTGTGATTAATACAGTCCTGATGGGAGCTGAATTTCTTAAAGTGTTGCTATTTAAAAATACGTATTTTAGTTTGGGCTTTTTCTGTCTGAGCAGGAGCTGCTATTTGGCAGGAGGGAAACTGCGCTTTGTTCAAATGTTTAATGAGGAGCTGTCATTTTGCCTGTAATTAAGAATGTCTTCCCTTCAATCAGGAGTTAACTACAGTTTCTCCTTAAAGGAACTAACATCTTCCCTTCAAAGAATTACCTACAAAGCAGATGCCTCATACTGAACTGTTTTGTCAATACCACACAGTTCAATTTCAGCTCTGAGTTATTTCAGATTAACCCTTTTTATGTGCTTTCTAAAGAAATTTTTAATGGAGTGCGAAGGGCACTGCCATAATGCATACACACCTAATGAAAAGTTAAAAATGCAGCACTAGCCTTCTTTAGGAAGCTCTTCCAAATCTGTGTAGATTTAAAAAAGAATTGTTTAGTTATGTGCCTAAACTACTTGGCAAATATTTTCTTCTGGGAATTCTCTGAATAGAATTCTGTCGAATTCTCTTCCAGAGGGAGAACTAAAAGTGTGTTTTAACCAAAGAAGAAATTCAGCATTTATCACTTTCTGCCAGCAGGAGACCTTCCTCAGCAGGCCGAGGTTAAAAGAAAATGTAAAGTACTACTTAGTTTCCTGTAGTGCTTTCGCTGATACCAAAGTCAGCTAAGAAATGAACTTTCTGACACAATTTGAAGTTTTAGAAAGCAGCCATTCCTTATTCCAGCATTGGACACAGCTGGAGGAGTGATTTTTTTTCTCTGATCAAATGTGTGTTGTGAAACTTTACAGCAGGTCATTCATTCCCTCATCAGACATGTTACAACGTGCTTCCCAGCTAATACATAAACACCACTTTCCCTAGAACCAATTTTAATGCCTCTGCACCTTCCTGGAACTCCTTTTGTCCTCAAGGGGTCTCTCTGCTGGCTGTACTCACTGAGAGCTCCCAGTATGATAATGACCTTGCTTTGAAAGTCTCAGGGCATGCACTGGTGTTTCTTGTCACTTAACTGCCACAAACTCCACTCAGCTTCCTCATTATCTGTTTATCCACTGGCTCCAGCTACCTTTAGTATCCCATGTGTCTTTTATATTTTTATCTAATTTCCTAGTTAGTAGTTATGCTCAATTTTGCAATTTCAAGGGAACCGAACATTTATATTCCCCATGTTGTCTGTCAAGTCCCCCTTTGCTTGAGCCTATCTCTTTTAGACAAGTCTCAATACTTCATTTTTCCACACAAAGTGTTACAACAATTATAACATTGAATTAAATTGCTTTCCAAAATCAAGGGAATATAATTGCAGATTGTCCTACACTCACTGGATGGAAGATGTTCTCTTGGCCCTAATTCTTCCTCGTGGTTGTTGCCAAAGTACCCCGAGGAGAGGCATTAATAGTGTTTGGAAACAGGAACCTTGAGGAAACCATGTATAGGAGGCATTGTTTGCACGTATGGAATAGGTGCCATTCCCTAAGGTCTGATTTCCTGTTTCCCCCTGCTGGGCTGCTGGTGGGTGCAGGGCTCCTGTGTTGGATTGTTCTGTGCCCTCAGTGCCATTGGGCCCCAGGAGTTTCCCAGTGGCCCTGCAGCTGGGAGTGCTGTAACACTGACCATGACCAGCTCCAGCACCCCGAGTTCTATTGACACTGGGAGTGATGTTAAAGCACAGAAATCCTTTCACATTGTGACTTCCTGCAAAAACTATAATTTTATTTCTTTATTCCCCTGTAAAAACTTCTTTAACTCTCCCTTCACAACTCTGTTATGAGTCAGAGCCCATTGCCCCCCCCCCCGTAGGGTCAACCCTCTAAGCAATATCCTCCCAGCAATATCTGAGAACATATCCAGATTGCCCCATGAAAACCTTATATTCCTCTAGGAACGGCTCATTTCCTCTCTCTGTATTTTTATTCCCCTGGAAGGAGACTGCACTGGGAGGAACTTGTGGTATAAGCCTGTAAATAGTTTTTTCTGGTGGTGGTGTTGAGGGGTGTTGAGTTGGGGTTTTTTGGAGGATTTTTGTTTTGTTGTTGTTTTCATTAATACCACATTGCTTGGATTTTCTGGTGGTACAGTTGTTGAGTTCTGCAGGTTTTGCATCGGGGTAATGCCTGTTATTGTCTCACATTAAACCAAAGTCCCAAAACATCTATTTCATTCCTCTAAATCAAGAAACTGTACTGTTAATACAGTAGAGGGTGTGAATGTGGACACAGAGGCTGTCAAGGGGCTCTCCCAGGAGGGAAGATGTGCACTCAGTATTTCCACTGAGGAATGGGATGAAAAGGCCTCGAGTACCTGCTCTCTGAATTATTGCTACAGAATGAAAACTGGAGCCTTCTGTTCCTCTAGGAACACTCATTTCCTCTCTCTGTTATTCAGTTGTTGAGAGCTTTATTGCATTTAATATTTTTCCTAATATAGCATTTTAGAGGAGTCTGTGGTTATGACATTTGTTTTCTTTGCTGGCTCAGTCCTTTTGTGTTATCACAGACAGGTCCAGATTTTAAACAATTTGCTTACTCAAAATTCGAGCCAATTTTTTATGGAATTCATGTAAAGTTGGGCAAAATTAGGACAGTCAGTGAAAGGGAAGACCTACAACTTCTACAGTAATGGCTGATCTTCTGGGCGTGTCACAGATGGATGCACTCTGTTTTTTTCCTTCCAGATTTCCCCCTCCATTTTATTCTGTTCTTTTTATTTCTTCCATTATTGAGATGGAAAAGTATTAAAATTAAATTCTTCTAATTAATGACCAATTAAACTTTAATTTAGCTTGGCTATTAGCTAATTATTTCAGTTATTTTAACTGGTGATGTGATACACTAAACTATGAAAAAGGCAATTATTAAAGGTACATCCACTTCTGGTTCTAAAGCTCAACAAAATGAACATAATGAACAAAGCAGTAGTTGACAAGAGTGAAAGCTTTTATTTCCTTTTCACTTTTATTATCAGAATAATAAATCAAAATGCTTGAGAGGTGTGCACCTGAAACAAGCGCCTCATATGTTTCAGGGTGAGAATTTCACCTGGAACACTGGTAGCCTGAAATCAATAACCTTTCGGAGAAGATGAGACATTTCTGTGCTCTCTCCAGTGAGTAAATGTTGAGTGTGAATGTCTTTGCCTTTGCAATGTGGTTCAAAGCCAGGTCACATGTGGGAAAATCGGTTTGTGCACATAATCCTGGGAACTCCAGCAAAGGGGTTTGGGGTTGATTTCCTGCTAACTGGATTGCTGTTGTTTTTCCTCAGCGTTTGGCTTCTGTGGGACTGGATGCCAAAAACACAGTGTGTATTTGGGACTGGAAGAGAGGAAAGCTCCTGGCAACAGCTACAGGCCATTCCGACAGGGTAATTGTATGGAAGCATTCCTGGGTTTTGTCTGGGAGCTGCACGGGTGCTTCAAAAATAATTTTTGTTTCTATTAGGTTAATGCAAAGGTAATTTTGGTTATTCTACCTGGCTTTTAAAATACTAAAATACTGAGAATTCCTTCTCATTGTGCCAGACCCAGCACAAGGCACTGTTAGTAAGCCTTGGGAGGAAATATGTTGTACCTACTCACTGAGTAGGGTGATCTTTGTGGCAGATGTGAAATGGGAACTCAGTGGCCAAAGATGATCTTGTCTCAGACCATGTCAAAAAGACAATTAACCTGAAGGTAAATTTAGTTATATCCCTTTCAGTTTTCCTTAAGACAGTTACCTGTAGAAGCAACTTGATTGAGATAAATATTCTTTTATACCTGTTAGCTTCAGGTAAAGGATCATAACTTAAATAAAGATGAGAACTGACCAGGTGTAAGTTTAGAGTGTTATTCAGGATTAGGAAATGTTTTACCAGGTTTAGCTTGAGCAAAATACCTCCCTGACATATATAAGCACATGGATGCATATGTTAAAATAAATTATGGACATATTCTGACAGCTTGTATATATATTATCGTATTATAACTTGTTTTGCCTCTATGCAAGTTTTGCTACTGCGTAAGTGCAAGATGAGGTTCCAAATGATCAGAATTCTACAGGGCAGGCTAGAAGTACTGAAATCTTAGTCCCAGAAGACTTTCCCAGCCAGAAAAAGGAGCTTCTGCACAGAAGAGGGAGTGGGAAAGAATGCCTGTGTAAATATTGTTTATTCAATGATATCTTGGAGCTGGAATAGATTAGCAGTGTGGAGTCGGGTCTGGAGTGTGGTGACAGAACTGTGTGAGGAGCCCTCTGTGTTTGCCTTGACTTTTGATTACAAAGAGTTCCAAATTTACCTGTAGAGTGTTCTTTCATTTTTTGTAGTATGTTCCAACAGAAATTATGGTTAAGCACTGGTAAAAGCAAGCTGAACCTAGATGCCATTACTATATAGGTTAAAATATCAGCTTAATATATTTTTAACAGATATTCGATATTTCCTGGGATCAATACCAGCCAAACAGAATTGTCAGCTGTGGAGTAAAACACATAAAGGTAAAGAGCTTTCATTGTTTACTTGGGAAAAGTATTTGCACAAAAAAAATCTGTGTTCTTATCTGATGAGGACTTGAAATATAGGACAGATTATATTTGTCTTTCTTTATGCTGTCAACATTTTGCAGAATGTTTTGTTTGAAGCCAGTTCAGATATTCAGCAGTGCCTGAGCTGCAGATTACCTGAACAAGAAAGTCAGGAAGATCCTTTAGTGTAATTTTCATAATGATATAATTTTGGGTCTTCTGCCCTCTCTATTCCACCCTAATGATCTCAGCCTTTAGGGTTTCCCTTATCCAGCATCACAAAGGGTCCCTGTGCAGCTGGAGGAGGAACCAAGGTAAAAAGTGTGAACAGAATGACCTGCACTTGGGCTTCTCATGTAACACCACTGAGAAGTGTGCAGAGCCTGCAGAGACAAATCTCTGGTGCCCCACTATTAGCTCCCTCTAAGTCACCCTTTATGGAAGTGTTTGGAATAGAAACGTAGATATGTATTAGTTCTTCAGGATAAAAACTTCTCATGCCTGTGGAAAGCTTAGAAACAAGTCCTTGTCTGCCAGTATCCCCTTCAGGTTTCTATTTTTCTGCTGTCTCCTCAAAAACATTCCTAACAGATGGCAATTATTTCACATGACTGGGGTGGGAAGAGCTTTAACTAGAAGTTTAGGAAACCAGTTAATATCTCTGGTTCTGGTTCCTGAGAAGCTCGTGCCCTTAAACCACCACTGCTTCAAACTGTGGGTGGTTTTGGCAGCAGTGATACCATCTGTTATGTTCTGCAAGCTGTTTTCCAAAACCTGTGTTTGTTTGGCACCTGTCTTCTGTTTAAAATGGCCATGATCACCCTGAACACAGAGAATACCAGGCACTGTAAATACATGGAGATAAAGGAATGCCAAAAAATAGGAAAAAAGCAGCATGGAGGGGAAATGACTCCGTGTTCCCCTTCAGTGGTGCTCCAGCAGCAGCCTGAACTTGCTGTTTGGTGCAAAGCTGTGGGAATGTGATAATAACAGCTCTAAAGGAGTTGTATCACTGTGGGAATTGTGCTGTTTATTCCTTTAGCAGTCCAGTTCTGCTGGCTCATTTGGCTGAGCAGGGATTAGAAGCTGAGGTAAAGCCCAGGAGCTAAGGAATCTCTCACAGAGCTCAGGATCCTCCCTCCACCCTTCTAGCACTGCTGCCTGCCCTCCAACCCTTCCTCAGCTGACCAGAAGGGAGGAGAGTTTAGGTTTTACTCAAGGAATGAGAGACCTGAGGGCACTATTCCCTCTGCCTTCTAAATTGGCTGATGTTAAGAGGCAAAGGGAAAATTGAATTGAATTAACAATAGAGAAGGAGCTGAAATAAAAAGCCTTGATCCAAGGATTTTCTGGAACAATGAATATTTAAAAAAACACCTAAAAATTTGGCTGTAGGCAAATGAAGTGGGAATAGATGGACTTAATGAATCCCTGTCAGACACATCACTATTCCTCTCCAGTCTCTGCCAGATGACAGAGCAGGGATGGCTCCTCTGACACACTGTGCTGCACCCCAGAGATTTGCTGTTCTGTATCTGCACCTGTCTCTGCACTTCTCTTGCACATCTCTCATTGATATTCTCTTTATTCTGCCTTCCCCAGAAGGTCTGGTCCTTGAGGGGGAGCTGAGTACACAAACCGTGGTCTCTGCTTGATAAATGATGTTTATTTACATTTTAAAAAGCACTTTTATTCAAAAACAAGTAGTCTGATATTTCTAGCTCACCTCCAAAGACAACCTTCTGAGACAAACTTCGTTTTCTTCACTCTTCTCCTTCCCAGTGAGTCTTAGATTCCATTTTGCAGAATGTTAATGACTTTTGTGTGGCAGATGAACAAGTCTCCTTTCTACACTTGGGAACCTGTTACTCCGGGAGTCAGGGAGTTGTCTCACGTACGAGTGTGTGCAGTCCCCATGGAACAGATGGTTTCTCAGTAACTGTGACTATATTTGAGGGGCAGAACTCTTTCAGTGCTCTGTAGAAGGGCAGAAGTGTCTGCTCCAGCATGCAGGTTGTGTAAGATAAAGTATTTTATCACTTCAGTGTTGTAGCTGTGTTTTACAGACAAGAAAAATGGGATTTTTCTAGGGTTTGAAAACATGCACTTGTCTAGACAGCATTTCCCAGCAAAACCTGATAAAGGACAGTGAGAGAATGAGAAGGGGCAGTGTGGCAGTAGTGAGGCAGCATTGAGCCTCTCCCCCTCGAGCAGTTTGGTCATTTGGTTTGTGTTTAGGTGTACTACATTTGCCTGGATCTTTCCTTGGTAAATGGGCAGACTTTGGAGTAGTGGGTGTTCTGATAGGACTGAAGGAATCAATTCCTTCAGTGCCTGCCCAGACACTGCTCTGTCAGGACGTGTGTCTGAGATCTGCACACTCTTGTGAAAAGCCAGAAATTCTGCAGAAACCTCTCCTAACCTGCTATTTCCATTTCACAGTTTTGGACGTTGTGTGGGAATGCCCTGACAGCAAAGAGAGGAATATTTGGTAAAACAGGAGATCTCCAAACAATCCTGTGTTTAGCCTGTGCTAAAGAAGACATCACCTACTCTGGGGCTTTAAATGGGGACATCTATGTTTGGAAAGGGCTCAACTTGGTCCGTACAATTCAAGGAGCACACAGTGTAAGTGGTGTTTTCATGACTGTTTGATAAAGAATTAAATTTAAAAAACTTCCTGAAGGCTTAGCTACAAAGATTTCCTTCTGTTTCAGGTCAGAAGGATGTCTGAGCTGTTCAGCAGTTAAGAACTTAGATGCAGTATTATACTTGTTGACATGTTGCCAACAGATGCTGAGCTGATAGTGCCAGAACTGCTGATATTTATAGCCTCCATCTAACCAAGTAACCAAACCTCAAACAAAGTCTGTAAATCTAAAGTTTCACAGACTGAGTAGCTTCAGTTATATCAACTTACTTAAAAATAGTTGGTAAGCAGATTTTCTAGGCTTAAATAGAATTTTGCCACTAAAATTCCCAATGCCAGAGACTGACTCCTCAGAAGAACTTCTGTGTGGAGCAAGCCTGTTGATTCTGTGAGTTTATACTCCAGCTACACTCCAAAGAGTTTACTCCAATTGCCTCCATAACACACACCCACAAACCACCACCCCCAGTCTGGAGCTCTTTTAATTACAGAGTGAAAGGGGGATAGTGCAGTATTTTGTTAGATTTCTAACCAGTCTAATACAATTAACTTGCCTCTGTTGTTGGAAACAAGGAAACAAGACAATTTTCATTAGAAAAGTGATATGACACCTAACATTTGTCACTGTGGTTTTGTTCTAGAATAAGCACTGCAAAAATAATGGGGTTTTTTCTGGTCTCCCAAAATTAGTTATGGTGACATTTCATCAGGATTAACAGGACCTCTTCAAATGAGATCTAAGTATTGATTATTTACAAAAATAATTCCTAATTTATGAAAGCAGAGAGGCTGGAGTCAGTGGGACATTTTACCTGAGGAACTACTGTGAAACTGCAGCTGCAATAACACAGGAATGTCTTAGGCAAGCAATAACCCCCTGTAGTATATTAGCAGAATTTTAGTTAGACTCATTAGAATGATTAAATACAACCTCTTTACACATAACGTGGTAAATTATGGAGTTTGCCATGGCAAACATGCAATCTCTATGTAATTAATAATTGGAAATATTAATTTACAAAGACATTGCATAAGGCCACTTTGAAGATGGAGGTCTTCTCTCCATTGCATTTATCTCCCTGCAGTTCAACTTATCTCCTTACCAAGGTTTTCCTGATACAATACTGACTCAGTAGGCATTCCTTGAACTATTCCAAGGTAGTTCAGCACAGCTGTTAATCAGGAGGCATTTTCAAAACCAAGGAGAAATTCAAACTGTAATAGCAACTTGTTTTCAACCAAGAGAATGAATTGACACTCTTTCAGTTCCTGTCAGATTCCAAACGATGTCTGAACTGAATTCATGAAAGAATGTCTCAGTCACCTCTGCTCCTGTAAGAATATTTGTATTGCTTGTTTGCTTGGTTTTGTTTATCACAGGTGACTCTTTATTTTAAGTGCTCCATTAGTTATTCAGTTGTCCTTGTCATAATATTACCAGAGCTACATTTGAAGTTCTGCAGATAGGCTGTATCACTGCTATTTGCACTAAGGTTTCTACACAAACCACTCGAGTGGAGCACTTGAAATAAAAGCTGTGTTCGCTGGTTTGCTTTCTGGATGGGCAACACTTCTGTGCCCAGCAGTTTCTGGCCTTTTACAAGAGTCTGTCTGAAAACATTTGCTTTGTGCGTCTAAATGGGTTGTAAAGACCTTTCAAACTTGGGCTGCTGTTGGTTGGCAGGCTGGAATTTTTAGTATGTATGCTTGTGAAGAAGGCTTTGCCACTGGAGGGAGAGATGGCTGCATTCGGCTGTGGGACACCGAGTTCAAACCAATTACTAAAATTGATCTCAGGGAGACTGAACAAGGATACAAAGGTAATGAGCTATTCCTTAAATGGCTTTTCACACATCTGGGTAATGGATTGTGACAGCATTTAATGTGAAGCATAGATGTCTCTGCATACTGCTGATTTTTTTACTTAATGACTGTATTTATTTTTGGATCTATGTTCCCTTCCCTCTCTGACAATTCTGTAACCTGTGGGATGTTCCATGGTTCATGGTATAAACACAGGGATGAAATCTCTGCTCCTCACCATGCAAATGCAAGAAGATAAGTGAGAACTAATTAAACACCTTAAGATGGGAGAATGAAGTTAGCCAATCCTTAATTAATTAATTACTTGCAATTCATTTAACTAATTGAGATTTCTGGAACCTGATACTCGGAGATGCTGACCATCTGAACACTCCACTCATGCACTTGGAATGGTAGCACTTGGCAGATTTGTTGGAGAGAATGTTATTAAGTTGGTGATAATCATATTTATTGAATCTAATCCTGCTTCCTGTGAGTTCAGTCATCACTTTATTTTATGATTTGAAGCACTTATAATCTCATAGATCACCATGCACACCTTATCAAGGGTGTAGTGTTCACTTATGGAATTCAGCCCTCAAAAAGTTGTCCAAGCCACCCAAGCAGCAGTGCCTGTGCTCTGCACTCCTGCCTTTATGTAGTTTTTTGCAGCCTGAATCGTAATGTTTAACATGAATTTCTATAAAACAGTAGCAACAAATAACCAAAAAGCAAAGATCTGGGCAAGTGAAAACTCTTAACTCCCAACCTCTGGAAGTTTCATTTTCACTTGGCATTGGCACTGATTAATTTAAGCACATCTGATTAATTTAAGCACATCTGTAGCCTCAGGCAGTGGTGGAGCCTTAATGCTTACCTGGGACCTTCTGTTCCTCCCTTCCAGTTCTTTTTCCAAAGCATTTTGCAAAGGCATTGTCTGTTAAACCCTGAGAGCAGATAATCTTTATGTTCTCAGTATGTTCACAGAGAACATTGCCTTTCCCACATCCAAAGTGTGTTTGTATTCTAACTCTTAACAATGTCCATCTTCCACTGAATTCCAGTCTGAATTCCACTGTGTGGTCATTGGTGTGTTCCAAGAAGATGGAAGTCAGAACTTCAGTATTAATTTAGCTAAGTCATAAAATGGCATTATAAAAATTAAAAGCTGTTGTAAGTGGACAAGAAAATAAATTAGGATTAATTTAACCGTCTCAGGAGATGAGAATATTTTATTTATGTGACCAGGAGTTCACTGCATTATGTATTTGGTTCCAAAAATATGTGAAAATGATGATGTGAGTGACCTTGAGTACATGACAAATGGATTGTTTTATTCATTCACATCTCACAGCTTCTAGACCTATGATCCAAACTTTTTTTCATGTACTGGAACAGAAAATACAAACCCTGCGAGCAGTTGACCAGAGAGTGCTACTAAATTGCTCAGCCTGCTGAGAGGTTGTTTTTAAGCTGGTGGTCAGTAAAATTCCAACTCCTAAGTTAGGATCAGATTTGTGGAATTAAAATCAAGCTCTCTTAAAGTTATACAAAGCAAAATTTTGTTGGTTTGGGAAGGAGGGATGTGTTTTTTTAATAATCCATTTTGATTAAAGTGGAGACGTGAGATAAATGGGCACAAACCATTTAAATTCAGAATGTGCAAAAGAAGTAAAGCACTTGAAAAAGGAATAAACTAGCTTCAGTCACAGGAACCCCTTGGCTAATACAGAATTTAGATCTTTAAATCCTGTGAAATGGAGCTGGTTTTTAAATTCCCAAGGTGTGCAGCAAGCGTGTTTTCCTTGGATTGAGCTTTCTCAATGTGCTAAATGGAGAAAATGTGACAGGCCTGCGTTGAGCTTTGAACCAGCTGGGATGTCCTGTGTGACCCCAGTGCCAGAGATGTGGGTTGGGAACGAGCTCTGGAATTGCCAGCGGCGGGCAGGGCTGGCACTAAGGGCAGCTCCCGCGTGCCCGCAGGGCTGTCCATCCGCAGCGTGTGCTGGAAAGCCGACAGGCTCCTGGCAGGGACCCAGGACAGCGAGATCTTCGAGGTGCTCGTGCGGGAGAGGGACAAGCCCATGCTGATCATGCAGGGCCACTGCGAGGGGGAGCTCTGGGCCCTGGCCGTGCATCCCAAGAAGCCTCTGGCAGTCACGGGCAGCGACGATCGCTCCGTGCGGTAAGGCTGCACCCGCTCTCTTGTATTGCTTCACACGCACCGATTTGTAATGCACTGATTTGTAATGGATTGGTTTGGAATGCATTGGCTTGCTGGCCTTATGTTAATACCCTGTTTAGGCAACATTTTCCCCCGTATTTTCCTTAGCAGCTGTTTTTTCTCTTCACTTCTCATATTACATATAATGTAAAAGTAATCAGAATTTATGTTCAAAACTTATGGATTTATATCTTCTGCTTGTATTATTGATTTATTCCTGCTGTGTACAGGGAATCTAAATGGAGGATGGTCACCTCATACTTCCCTTCTGGTAAGGCTAAAACCTAAATGCCTTTGTCCAATGTTTTACTCAGAAGGTGTCTGCCTCAGCTTTGAGTGTTTAGGAATTTGATATAAAACCAATTCAGTTAAAATGCCAGGAAATGAGATTAATGAAAATGCACCAGTGTCATAAGGAGCGGAGAAAGGGCAGATACTGATCACTTCTCTCTGTGACCAGTGACAAGACCCAAGAGGGAACAGCTGGAGCTGAGTCAGGAGAGGTTTAGGATGGATATTAGGAAAAAGTTCTTTCCCAGAGGGTGCTGGGCACTGCCCAGGCTCCCCAGGGAATGGGCCACGACCCCGAGGCTGCCAGAGCTCCAGGAGCCCTTGGACAACACTCCCAGGGATGCACAGGGTGGGATTGTTGGGGTGTCTGTGCAGGACCAGGAGCTGGACTGATCATCGTGATGGGTCCCTTCCAGCTCAGGATATTCTGTGATCCTGTGTTTAGTTACACCACTTGTGTATTGAGGCTTTGTAGTAGAGTTTTTAAATTTTGTCCATAAATTTGTGGACATTGTCACAAAGTCAAGGATGCTCCTTTTCCTATCTGTGTTAAAATCTGGCATATTGATAAGCCTCTGGGGTAAAAAAAAGCATTTTACTGTGCTTAGTAAGACTTGACTATAGAGTTTGGAGGTGCAGCTCAGACTCCCTGAGTCCACACCCACAGAGCTGCTGTGTGTTCTCACCTGAGCATGGACTCTGCCCAGTGGCACTGATTATTTACCTGTGATTAAAGAGACAGAGATTTTCCTGAGTGCCAAAAATCCATCTCCTACCATACACCCAGCTTCTGATTACTGCTCTTTCTGATGGCACATTATGATTCACCTCTGCCTTGAGGCTTGCTGCTCAGCTCAGATTTCTTTTTTCTTCCCTTTCAATCTTTCCACTTGTACTGGTTTCCTACCCCGCCATCCCTCATCTCTTTCTAACCCTAATTAAAATCCAAGTGTGAAACCCACAGAACTGCCAATTGTTCTCTACAGTCCTGTTTTCCCCCTGCTTCCTACAGCGGGATTATTTCTTTCAGTTTCTGCAATGCATGAATGGTCTCTCCCGCTGGGATTTGCCTGCTCAGTGTTACAGACAGGCACAGGAGTCCTGGCAGGATGCAGGGCGGTTCTGGAAGTAGGGCTGCAAAGCTGGGATTAGCATTGCACTGCCCTCAAGCCAATAATCCCACTAAAATGGGATTTCTTGTCTTGGGCTCATCCCTTGGAGCAGTAATTCAGCTCCTGGAGCTGGAGAAGGTGCTGCTGACTCAGAGCCTGACCCAGCTCATGCCCCTCCAGGAAGCACTGCAGGGTCTGTGTGCACATCAAACCTTGATTAGTGCTGCTCTTATCATTCTTACCTCTGTTGGAGCAACTGTGATATCCCTGATGCCTTTGGATGTGCCATTCCCTCAAATGTGCAGGGGTTTTACTGACATCACACATTTTTGAGCTGCTTGGGCATGAGAGAGGGTGGGATTTGAATGCTAGTGGGATTTTTTTATAGACTGTGGCTTCATGTGAGGAGTTCCAGTGAAATGTATAAATAGTTTCATTAAGCTAAAAATGTACACAAAATGATTTTCCTGCAATTTTTCTTTACTACTAAAGTTGCACCAACAGGGATGTTTCTGTATTGCCCTTCACTGGGTAATTTTTCTCAGTATTTGATTATCACAGTTTTTCAAAGAGTAGGTATATAACATAAATGTAAATTGGTTTAGAAATAAAAGTATTTAGTGAGTCAGATGATATTCTTGTGTCTGGGATGTCTAAATGAGAAAGGGAGTTACTGTATTTTTCCCTAACCCAGCTGAGAGAAGGCTCTAGCCAAATGTAGATTTCTAACATCTGAAATTTCCAAAGCAACCCATCTCAACTAGGAAAGCTGCCTGTTCCTTGTCTCTTACCACAGGAACAGGGGAAAAATACCATTCTCTGAAGGCATAGAGAATTATTTATTGCATTTATTAAATAGACTGTCATGTTTTGCAATTAGGCTTCTAGAGTATTGGACAAACTGATTTATGTGGAAGCAACATCTTGGAGCAACAGTTGTATCTTGGTGTTTTCTTCAAAATCTTTCCAAAGCCTTCCTGGTTCATTCCTTGTGATACTGGACTCACAGCTTCTGCCTTGTGAGGCTGCAAGATTCTTGATCCTACTTCTGGTTTGTCTTTGAAAACACCTTTAATGTCCCACATTCATTTATTTTCCACCTTCTTTTCAGGCTCCATCCAGGTTTGTGCTCTTTATTCCAGTGCTAACAACAGAACTTCTCCTTTGGAGCCTCTTGTGCTCCTAGTGCCTCCCAGCTCCCTGTGCAGAGCTGAGCTCAGTATCATCCATGTCCTTGGTGCCAGTGCCTTCAGTGAAAATAGGAATTGTTACTGTTCCAGAGCTTTTAGTATTAATCTCAGTAGTATCTTCCATCCAGCCTGGGTGTTCCCTTCTGTCCAGCTTTGCTCCACAGGTTGATCCAGTGTCATGTTACAGTTCTTGCACAAATTGTTCTTTTCTCCAGTTGAGCACATAATCACATCTGCTGATTCATAATTCACATATTTTACTGAAGATGTTGTCAATACATTACATTTATGACTCTATCCTCTAAACAAAGATAGTTGGGTATTGTTGCCTTAATTTCTCTACCCTGAGAGAGGTCTTTTATGCATTCTTTCCCATTATTTCAATTGTTCTTTAAATTTCTAAGTCTTGCAGACTACTGAGATCTGAGGGTCAACCTGTAGTGATTTGGAAAGCTCCCTTCATTCCTTCAGAAAAATATAGAGGTATTATTTACCTTTATCTTAGGACATAATTTACTGGTTGATTCTTTTTAATTGGACTGATGTGAATGAGGGAATAAATTGGTTTTTATTGTCTTCTAGCTCGTTCAGAGTTAGGGCAAGAAAATCTTCCCTGTTGTTGGAATGGTGATATTCCTTCCCCGAGTGTTGCTTTCAGTGAAAATGTCACTCTGAGCTGCATTGACCCTTCCTTTCTACAGAAGCTGCATTTTTATTATTCATTTTGGGGAATCCAATCAGCTAAGTGAAGTTTAGAAATAATACCAAGTGCTGATGTAATTGAGCTTCACTCTGTTTGCTTCTACTGCAGTTGTGCTCAGGTTGAAAGGAACTCAATCCTTTACACAATATGAACACAAGGGGTGTGTGCAAGTGATTTTCCCAGCTGAGTTAGACCTTTGGGGTTCCTCTGGAGGAACCAATGCTGGGCAGTCAGGAAAAGCCCCCTGGTGCTTTCCCTTCCCTTTGGGGCAGGTTGTGGAGCCTTGCTGACCATGCCTTGATCGCTCGCTGCAATATGGAGGAGGCCGTGCGGAGCGTGTCCTTCAGTCCTGACGGATCCCAGCTGGCACTTGGCATGAAGGATGGCTCCTTCATTGTCCTCAGAGTCAGGTGAGATGAGAAACCACTGGGTGTCTTATCAGAAGAAAAAGAAATCATAATTGCAGATGCATCCATATCCCTTTTAAGTGGTGGTAGCTTGGCAAAAAGGAGAAAATCTGCGCTTTAATTAATTTCAAAATAGTAGCTCTTAGGAATAATGTTAACATTTTCAAGTTTGGCTCTTTTCCTGTAGTCTGAAGTTATATAGGTATTCAGTGAGAAGAAATGTGCCTAACAGAGAGTACATAGTTTGGAGAGAGATCTTCTTCACTGATGATTTATTTCCTGTAATACACATACTGGGCAAAATAATTGGTGATCAAAAGACATTTTAAAGTATTTTCAAGATAAACCTGAATTCTACTTCTTGTGTTAGAGGAAAGCCTTTTTTTGCATGGCTGCATCTTAACCATTTTCTGTCTGAAATGCTGTAATGGAGGGCACACAAAAGCAGGTAATGCCTTAAATTTGCCATAAAGTGAAACAGCCAAACCCCCAGTGTGATTTCAGAACACAAAAGCTGTTTTAATTGATACCTGGAAGAGTTTACCCCCTCCTGATTATTCTCCATGTGCTTGCCAAGCATATACTTAAAATACTTGGAACTCCAAGCTGATAGGAGGGAAAAGCCTGGGAAAACCTCTGTAATGCTCTGCTTTAATTACTTTAACGAAACTTAAGTGAGCTGTTCATATTAATTTAAAAGCCTTCCCAATGACTGTTTTTCTAAAGAAGTTAATCTTCTTTGTCTCCCAATAATCTTGTCCTTGTTAATTTGTCTGGTGCCTCCTAGAAAGCTCTGTCTTGGGTTAGGAACACTTCTCCTTTCAGGACCCTCCTTTTAACAATGCTATGTGTCAGGATTTAAAAGATGTGCTTACAAAATGTATGTCAATAAATTTGGGTTGGAGTACTAGCTAGTACTGCTAGTTTCTAGCAGTATCTCATTAGAGCAGGTGAAGAGGATGAAGAGCTTTGTGGACAGGCAGTGTGGTTTCTCTCTGTTGCTTTAAAAATGCTTAGAATCAATGGAAGGAATAGGAAGTTATCCACAAAAAAAACCAGGATTTTAAAGTGAAATCTAGTTTTTGTTGTACAAATTATTCAGTGCCTCTGTCTTCTTATCTGTGGCTTGCAAATTCCTGGGTTTCCAGTTGTCCTTGTCCCCTCTGGCTCGTGCAGGGACATGACTGAGGTGGTTCACATCAAGGACCGCAAGGAGGTGATCCATGAGATGAAGTTCTCCCCAGATGGCTCCTACCTGGCCGTGGGCTCCAATGATGGCCCCGTGGACATCTATGCTGTGGCCCAGAGATACAAAAAAATTGGGGAATGCAACAAATCCTCCAGTTTCATCACTCACATCGACTGGTCTGTGGACAGCAAGTTCCTGCAGACCAACGATGGTGCTGGAGAGAGGCTCTTCTACAAGATGCCCTGTAAGTGTACAAGGGGCTTGTGTTACAAACAATTAAATTTTGGTTTGGGTTTGAAGAGAACACCACAAATATGATACAAATATTGCAGGTGAAAGTGGAGTTTCCTGGCTGGAACTTAGAGAAATACCCACTGCTTGTTTTTTAAATCAGTACTCACTGAATATCCTCAGCTTTAAGGAAAAGCTGACTCTGCTGTGTAAATTACACATTTTTTTCATAGCAACTTGAGCAGGTTGATTCACTCTCAGGTAACTACCAAAGTCCCTCTGTCCCTGTTGTCCTTCCTTCATGAATGATTCCTGTTAGTGATCAGAATGTTTTTAAGAATGTAACTAAAAATAGGAGAACTGAGTCAGCTCCAATTGCTGAGGTTCTCAATGTAAAAGCTTGTTAATAGAAACAACACTAATAACTAATTGACTTATTCTCTCTCGTATTTGAGAATGCTTTCTAATGAGGAAGCTTTTGCAGAAGAGAACTTTAGAAATAAAATTTTGGGCTCTTTTGGGCTAGTTTGACAGCTTTCAATCAACTCTAAAACAGCCCCTGTAAGTAAAAAGCACCACAGAATGGCTGACTGGCCAAATACTCACATTTCAGGGACTTAAGATAATGTGGATGAAAAACTCCTACTATCAAATCTACTCTTTAAATCACGTGAGCATAATTTAAAATTGTGTATTCTTAACCTTCTTGCACTTGAAAGTGTTCTAGGAACTCATGCTATTTACAGTACTTTCTACTGAAGGCATTTCTTTGGAAGATTTGGAATTATGAAGTTTTTCCACTTTCATGTGTTTTTAGCATGCTAATCCCAATTATCTTACTAATTCTTATTAGTATTCTAATTATTTCTAATGCAGCTGCATTAGAACTCCTCAGATGTGTGATGTCCTCAAACACCACAAATGAGAGATTATAGTAATTTAAAGAAGATTGTGACTCTTCTTAGGTTAAAAATTAATCACAACTAGAATACACAGATAAATGTGATGAAAAGAAAGAGAGTTTCTAAAAAGCAAATTATTAAATTGGTCATTCACCTGCACATTTTCAGCTGGGAAGCATCTAACGAGCAAAGATGAGATCAAAGGAATTCACTGGGCCTCGTGGACCTGTGTGATAGGATCTGAAGTGAGTGGAATTTGGCCAAAATACACAAACATCACAGATGTCAACTCTGTGGATGGAAATTACAGCAGCTCCGTGCTGGTGACTGGCGATGACTTTGGGCTGGTGAAATTATTCAGATTTCCGTGCCTAAAGAAAGGTAAGCTGGAATTATTTATGGCTGAAAAATGCAAGATTTACCTCAACACCATATCAGTGTATTTTCTAATGGTGGCTTTTCATTCTGGTGTGAAATTCAAATTAGTGTGTGCAAAATTCCTATGAGTATTAATGGATATAGAGACCAGACTTTCACCCTCTCTGTGTAGTTGTTTTCAGAAGTGTTGAGAATGTGTGGCTGCTTCCTCAGGATTTGCACTGTACCAAGCACAAAGCCAACAATCCAAACAGCCTTTTGCCTTTCTGTGAGCTTCAGTGTTTAATTTGATATCACATTTCAGTGTATTTTCAGAATTTGTGTTTTAGGAAAAATGTAATGCATGTGTTGAGTTCACTCTAGCACTCATGGCCAGAAAGGTGAAAATTAAACGTTGTGTGTTTCTGGTACTTCCTGCCAAGATTGAGGTACTTTTCTGACAACTAAAGATATTGTCCATTTCATTTTATGCCACTTATTTTCATATCATAATTACTTTTGTATCAGCATATCAAATGAGGCATTTGAGTATTTTTGGTTTTCAGATTTCACAAGTGCATGTTTCTATTAGGAACCTAACTTCATTAGTTACGAGGTTAATTTTTTTCCCCCTTACATACCAGCAGTTCTCTTGTTGTTTTCAGGAGCTAAATTCAGGAAATACATTGGCCACTCAGCCCATGTCACCAATGTGCGCTGGTCCCATGATTTCCAGTGGGTTTTGAGCACAGGAGGTGCTGATCACTCTGTTTTTCAGTGGAGATTTGTTCCAGAAGGGATGACCAATGGCATCCTGGAAGTCTCTCCACAAGGTAAACATCATCTCTGTTCAAGTATTTATAAATTAAATCAGCACAGACTGCAGCACTGCTGGAAGAGCTGTTATTGAATTAACAGTTCTTTGGAATTGCATATATTCAGCACGTTTAGGACATTGAAGCTTTCAAAGACAAGCCTTGGTTTGGGGCACATTAAAAGCTGCTGCAGTCTGCAGTATTTGTGTTTGGGAATACATAAGCAGCATTCCTCAAAGTGTGTGAAAGAAGACATTTAGAGGGACATTTAGAGGGACCGGATAATTAAATTTTCAACCTCAGCCATCTAACTTGCATTCAGAAGTCACACTAAATGTTTAATTGTTTAATTTTATTTTTCAATGCAATCTCACATATCTACAACAAGTTTCTCATATTTGTGCAGTAGCTGCACTTCAGATATTCTTCTTCTTGTAGTCATGATCCTTATCCTACCAAAGCCATATGAACTGTGTCATGGTGGTTGCTAAAACTGGGATTCCCTGCAGCAGAAGGACAAAATTTCACTCTGTGTGTGCACAATTTGGTAAAATATCTACATTACAGCAAATATTTTAAGCACAAAGAGTGATCAGTGAAAGCTTTTATTTGCCGTTTCTGTGTGTCTGCTCCCCAGACCCTGTTTTGAAAGCAGAATTCTCTGATGCTGGAACTGTACCAGTAACTGCTCAGTGATTTTGCTTCTCTCTGCCACCTTCCTGCCCCGGGCAGGGAAACAGGAGAGACAGAAATGAAGCCTGACACATTCAGTCAGCCCCCATGACTTCTACAAGCTGCTCGAGCTCCCAAACTTCTTGAATACTGCTTTGCCCACAGTCCAAATTATGTAAAACTTCACATACTATTTTCTCGTGATTTTATGTGTTCAATATATTGATTTTTCATTGTTTTTAAAGCAGAGGGTGGTGTTGATTCCTACAGTGAGGAATCAGATTCAGATTTATCCGACGTGCCAGAGCTGGATTCTGACATTGAGCAGGAAGCTCAAATCAACTACGATCGCCAGGTGAGTGTGAAATAACCCTCAGGGCCAATTACCTGGCAAGTTCCCATCTCTATTCAGCAAGGAGGAGAAGTTTACTGCTGACTCACAGGCTGCTCTCAGTTATTTTGATGGTATTCAGCTGATTATGCAACCAATATACATAACCCCTTAGCTGGAGATGAGAATTTGAAAGGTTTGGAGAAAAGAATTTGAAAGTGTTTTGGAGGTTGGCACTAGGTGATCTTTGAGGTCCCTTCCAACCCAAAGCACTCTGATTGGAGTTCTATTTACAAGCCACTGGAACCTGATTCCAGGAGCTGTTGTCATTGTGAGCTGAATATTTATTGCCTGTCCCCTTGTCCAGTGACCTCTAGCTGCAATAGGGACAGGTCAGGAATTCCTCAGAGCAGGACTGAGATCTTGCACAAAGGGAGAAAATCCCAGAATAAGCTGGTTCACATTGATTTAAGGGATTTAATGGCTGGCATGGGGCTGCTTTCTGCAATGTGGGAAGTTCACCTCTAACATTGCAGGCTTTAGGCAAGGGCATCCTTTATCTTTTCACCTCACTTTCTAGCCTACAATAAATTGCATAGGTCTTTCTGCCAACAGCTTCTTTCACCTGTTTGTTACAGAGATCAGTCATGATTGACAAATGAAACAGATTTTGCCAAATTCTCTCCCTTCCCTCTCATTCACTCCCAGTTTCACCAGAGTGCTAGTCCCATCCTCCTCCTCTTCCTGATTTTCCATCTGCATTCAAATCAGTCATCGTCCTCCTCCACGCTGTCTGTGTGTCAAAAAGGACATCTGGGTTTCAAAACTACAATGACTACAAGTGACAATGTCATTGTAGCCAGTTAAACAGCAATATTCCGGGCAGGTTAATGCATGGAAAGCCAGAAGCAACTTAAAATAGCATCTCCTATAGGAAGTGTGAGACAGCCCCAAGCAGAAACTGCATTTGGCATTTTGTTAAAGGAAATAATTAACAAAAGCCTGTGGTATGAAAACATTGATCTTATTATGAGAATTGGGGTTTGGCTTGGGTTTTTTTTCATTTTAATGTTATGGCTGAAGCAGCAGAGAGGATTCTACATTTTGAGATACATCAAAACATGATGCCCCAGCATTTTGTTTCACTGAGTTTGTTTATTCTTTTTCCTTTCTTCCAAAAATCCAGTGCTGCTTCTTGGAAGTCAGGTAGATTTCTGTGGGAGTGGCCATTTCATTGTCCATTTGTCCAAGAAATGTAGGCACAGAAAACAAACACTAAAGCTGCATTCCAGCATTGTAATGGATTTTGTTTGGGGATGCTTCAAACACCTTTAGATGTTAGCCTTGGGGATGCTTTCAAAACACTCTCCACAAAGTTTTAGCATTTCTGAAGTGTTTAAATGGAAAGCATTTTGTGTATTTAGAGAGCTATAATTGTATTTTGGGGTTCTGGATACATTGGCAGATCACTGGAGTGGTTTTATTCCTGTGTGTTTCACCATAATCCCGAGATAGAAGCAGTTCTTCATGCTCAACTTTGAGCTTGGACACTGAAGCACAGATGAAATTAAAAAACACCTGGACACTCCCAGTCACCATTTCCATTCCTTTTTATTGAGTGACCGTGGAATCTTCTAGAAAAAATACACTCTGCTGCTGCTGCTCCAGATTGCTGTTCTGGGACACACAGGCCAGGCGAATTTGTTGTTCAGAAAATATTTATTATCCTCTGAAGGCTGGGACCAAGAGTGCCTGGCTCTGCATCGTAACCACTGAACATCACATTAGCATACATTACATTTCATGCTTAAAGTCACTTTCACCTACATACGCACATATTTAGAAAACTAGAGATGTGCATTTGACTTTAGCAATTCTTCTTCAGGTTTACAAAGAAGACCTACCTCAGCTGAAACAGCAAAGTAAAGAGAAAAACCATTCTGTGCCCTTCCTTAAGAGAGAGCGAGCGCCCGAGGACAGCTTGAAGCTGCAGTTTATACATGGGTAGAGTAATATCAGATAATATTCACTATTTCTGACTGATGAACATTGCTGGGGTGTTCTAACAATTCATACCAGAGCATAAGCAAAGCATATTTTGGTGCTTACCCACAATTAGTTTGTCATTGTTACTGTGGTAATTCTTAGACACAGATTTTCTATTTTCAGTTGTATTTCAGGTTGGATGGAGCTCTGAGCTACCTAGTGCAATGGGAGATGTCCCTGCCTGTGGCAGGGGGTGGAACTGGGTGATCCATAAGGTCCCTTCCAGCCCAGCCCATTCCATGATTCCCTTTGTTAAGGAACAAGGGAAGTTTATAACACTGATAAAGAATACATCAGTGTTGAGTTTTATGAAATTACATTTTGTACGTGTTGCTCACTACACCAGATATTTCCTGGAGCAAAGATTCTCTGTTACTTGCTTGTGATAGCTGTGATGTGTTAAAATGCCTGATAGATTTCTGCTCCAATCCAATCCCTTGCGAAGCTTACCTGGACACAATTCTATGTAAATGATGCAGCCTGTTTGTGAAATCAGTGCTGATTTAGGAATTGCGTGCAGAGTAACCCTTGAGAAGATTCCTGAACTCTTGGGGGCAGCAGTCTCTGTGATAATTCTGAGCTCGAGCTGTCACTGCAGGACTCCTTTCCTTTAACACACAAACGATTTGTAACCCAGACTTCCCGAGCAGCTGTGGGGCAGCCACGAGGTGTTTGGTGTTTGCTGCAGGTACAGGGGCTATGACTGCAGGAACAACCTGTTCTACACGCAGGCAGGAGAGGTGGTTTATCACATCGCTGCCGTGGCTGTCGTCTACAACCGGCAGCAGCACTCGCAGCGCCTCTACCTCGGCCACGACGACGACATCCTCAGCCTCAGCATCCACCCCATCAAGGACTATGTGGCCACTGGGCAGGTGGGGACTTGCAAGTCATAGCAATTGCATTCTCTTTTTCCTTAAATGCAGTGTTTCCTCCTGAATCCAGGCAAACTCAATGTTGTTTCCTATTCCTTGCCATAACTATTGGAGGTGATTGTGAAACTGTTCCTATATCACAAACATTGTGCTGTGGCCTTCAAAAGTCTTATATTTACTTTTGATCTCTGCTGTAAAACACAGGACCTGTATTTTCTCTCTTTTCTAGAAGGTTTTGGACTTTCATTACTCAGTTGCAGTATTTTTGTACTGTAGGAGCTTTCAACAGCCTTGCTCAGACAAAAGCTGTTGGGCACTTTCCTGATGTCTGGTACTGAATATACTCAGTGTATACATATACATTGAGACATCAGGATAAATGATACCGTGAATATTCTGCTGAATAGTGATCATTATATCCACTGATATTTCTCTGAAAGAGAAAATAAATCTTGAAAAAGATAAAATAGGGCTCATGACAAAGTAGTGTTTTAAAGATATGATAGTGCTAATTACTGTTACTGGTATGCTTGGAACTTCTGTGGGCAGAGATCCCAATTAACCCTCTGATCTAGGTTGGAAGAGATGCTGCCATCCATGTTTGGGACACCCAGACCCTGAAATGTTTGTCATTGCTCAAAGGCCAGCACCAGAGGGGAGTGTGTGCACTGGATTTTTCAGGTAAGCCACAGCCTATGTTTATCTAAATGATTAATTTAAAGGCAGTTCTTGTGATTAAACGCTAATTCAAAGAGGTGTAAAATTACAGCTAGTACCAATTTTACACGGAAGCTTGCTGACTTGGGATGAAGATAGTGTGTGTAGTGAAGTCAGTCATGGACCTTTGGTCACTCAGTCAATGATTGATTTTGGTGGTGTCTGGTAGGTATTACCAAATGTGCAGCTGGAATTCTGGTCACTGTCTACATGGTGGTGTGAGAATTTTAAAGCAGGCAGGATGGTGACTCAAAGCATATAAATGAGTTGGAAATGTCACTTCTGGGCTCATCCAATTCTTCACATTTGCTAACAATTGCCACGTTTTTCACTGAGTTTACAGAAGAAGTAAATATGACAAACAGTTGTCTGCTGTCTTTCCCACTTGTCTTTCCCAGCTGGCTGCCCTAAGCTGTCTCAGTTTTGAAGGGATAATTCCTGTGTGCAGCACTGAAGAATATCATCCATATGGTGGGGACTTAAATACTTCTATTTCTTTATAAAAGGGCTTGAAAATTCATTCTCCTTTCTTCTATTAAAAAAATAGATTACTTTTTCTGAACTATCCTCTACTTGATCTGATTTTTTTTTTTCAATTAAACATAGCTTATTTCATATTCTGCTCTCCAGAAATGTGGTAAGAATTCATTAGGATGTAGATCACAACTGTAAGACAAAACTATATGAAAGAAGTTTGACTTCCACAAAGATAAATCTATGGAACTCAGTCATATTCCATTATCAGGAGAGGAGCCCTGGTGTTCATCCAAGAGCTGGAATTCAAATGTGAAATTGCTGACCACTGTGGTGTGTAAGCTCACTCTGAAGGGAGATAAAGGGCCAGAAGGAGGGAAAATGGATAAGGATGATTTAACTGATATTAGATAGTGTGCATAGATGTCAAAAAACTTCTTGTTAAGATCCTTAATTGAACAAGCCTTCCTATATTTGAAAATACTTTGTAGTTTGCATTTTTAATACCAAGTAAATTCCTGTCCAAGTAGGGATGTTCTGGATCTTAGAACCCATGTAAAGAATAAACTGGCCAAATACTGTATGGGCATCAAATCTGTCAAAAAAGCCTGAACCCACTCAACATTACACTGCTGCTTTAGGACCTGGTCCTGAGAATAATGCACACACTGCATTCCTAACTAGCTTTAGTTGGAATTCTTGGCAGAGACAGGGACAGAGAGCTGAGCAAATGTGCACCTCCCTGCAAGATCAGAGGCTGCACAGCCCTGTGTAGGGGATTTGCATTGTCCTAATAACAGAGATTCCAAAAATTAAGTTCAGATCACGCTACTTGGAGCTTAAAGAAAGAAACCTGGAGCTCCCAATCTTTTCTGGCAGTAGTTGATGCAGCAGCTGACTCTTTTCCTCCAGTTCTCTCTGCCCTCACTCCCTCTCTACAACATCAGCTGCTGCCCATTTCTGAAAGCTGGATCCTCCTGGTACAACCCTTCTCATGACACTGTGATTCCAAGAGGATAATTTCATTCCTGCAACGATTGGATGTGCCCTCTGGTGGCTAATTTAACATTTATACCTTGGGATAATGTTTGGAGGGTACAGTCCATATTAGTGCATAAACATCCTGTTTCAAGTGAATAAAGTTTAAATTGTGTTGTTTGGGGATTTTTTTAATAAACTCAGTTTTGGTTTCTTGTCCTGTATTTTAACTTCATTTCTTCCTACCTTATTCTGCTTCTTCTAGTTGGTCCAGTTTCTTCCTTCCTGATTCTTAAATTCCCCTTCTCCTCCTTGACTTGCTTCTACTAGAACTCAGTCATTAAAGTCTGTGAGAACTTATTGAGCCCTATAAGGTCTGCAGTAGTTCTGATGGAGTAATTTATACCAGTGTCTCTCCTTTTCTTCTTGAAGTCAGATATGCCCAAGCCCAGAGTCCTTCACATCATTCATTTCTCTGAGAAGCACATTCCCAGATCAGTGCTCTTGTTCAGTCTCTGCCCAGCTCTGCTTCCTCCAACTCTGACTTTTCTGCAGTTAAAAAAACCAAGCAGGTGATCAGCTGCTCTTACACCCTATAAAGTTCAATTGTCTTATCATGAACTGCAATAATCATGGCTTAGTTTTATAAACTTTTTAGAATTTCAGGAGAGAAGTTTGTCTCTAAAACTTTGTTAGTGATGGTTGGATTTTTCATTATTTCATACACGTGCAGGGGTGCCTGGGTACTGTTGAATTATGGATGATTTTCTCTTCTGGCTTTCCTTCCTCTCATTATCAGTACTGCTGTGTCTTTTCTGTAGTGAAAGTGAAGATAGCCAGCAGTTATTTTTAGCCTTAAAATTTTATACCGTATTTATAGTTTCATCATGCTGCCTATGAACATTTCATACACTAGTAAATCTCTGCACCATTTCAAGCAAAGAAAAGAAGCATCATCTGATCAGAAGTATTTCAAATAAAATGCAATGTGAATTTAGAGTGCTTAAGCTTTATGAAATTGAATTTCATTGCCTTGTTTGAGCCTCCCTATTTTCCTTGTATTTACACAGAGAAATGTTTTATGTCTGCCTCTGGGAAAGATCTGAACTCAAATTTCTTGAGTTTGGGGGTTTTTTTGCTTCATTTCTAATACATCTTTAGAAATTCAGTTTGCAATGTGGTTGTTGTGTTCATTGCCTGCTACATTTCCAGCTAAAGCCTTAGCACCTTTAACACTCAGTATTGCTTCTGTACAGCTGATGGGAAATGTTTGGCATCTGTTGGGCTGGATGATAACCATGCCATTGTGTTCTGGGACTGGAAAAAGGGAGAAAAGCTGGCAACAACCAGGTGAGGATACCCACAGCTTAGAATGTCCCCTCTGATTACTTTTTTCTGAATAGCATCACTCACATTTTTCCTATGAACAAAGAAATAAAGCAGAACTCCCCTCTGAAAACAGGATGGTGTTTCAGAACAACATACCCAGATTAAAACCTGGGGGTACACAGCCCAGTGTTTGGAAATCCTGTGAACTATTTCTGTCAGGGGTTCCTTAGTCTTTCTGTTGGGAGAGCCACACTGGCACCACAGTTTGTTTCAGGCTTTTCAAGTAAAGTTTAATATTTTTCTCCCTATTTTATGTCCTGGCTCAGGGCTGAAGTCACCAGAGGTGTCATTTCCTTTATGTGTTCTATGATGTGCTGGGTTCTATCAGTAACCAGATCACTTTCTGAAAAGAAAAGAGTTCCCTCTAATCTATATATATATTTTTCAAGCAGTGCTGCTCCTGCCTTTCTTCTGAGCCAGCTTTTTCTGAGCTATTTGCTCTTTCAATTGCCAACTGAAAGCTCAGCCAATAACCCGACAGTGAAGAGTCCTTTGCAATTGCTTGAAGGGACCAGTGCTGTGAAGAGAATTGGATTGAAGTTACATGTTTGCTAATTTATACTCAAATTTTGGATTGCAAAAATAGTCATTCACTGTAGGAGAATTAAACTGTTTGAGAAGCTGGTTTTTGTCTCAGCCTTGGACAAAGCAAATGTGCCCCTGGTCCCTAGGATTGAGCAGAATTCCTGTGAGTGTGGATGGATGTAACAGAAAGGCCAGGAGAGAATCCCATATGCTCTCTGCAACCATGTAATGTAGCATTGCTCAGTAGAAGTTGTCATTATAGCTGCAAAAAGGTGTCTGTAACAGATAATTTACTTAAATTACTATGTGGTGACATGTTGCAGAAGTAAAGATGTTTTCTGGTGGCAGCGCTCTCTGTTAGTAGTGTACCATTACTGAAGGAATCAGTGTTTTACTCCATGTGTGTGTACCACAATCTGTTAGCTATACAATTTCATCTCAGACATGCAGTTTATTAGGCAGTGAGGGTTTAAATCCTGTCTAAAATCTGTGCTGGAGGCTTTGCTTAGCAACAGCCCTGGCTGTGTTGTAAAACGTGACATTTTCCTGGGCTTTGCAATCCCAGTTCTGCTGTCCCCAGACAGATTGTGCTTGATTCGCAAGCAAAGAAATACTTTATATATTCCCATGCTGACCTTTAGGCTTTTGAAAACAAGATAATGATGAGCTGTGTCACTACCTGGCTGCTGGTGCTCCCAGGATAGATTAAACATGGAGCACTCAGGTTCTTTTCATCATGTACCCAGTGGATCTATAATTGCTAATCTGTTATCTTGAAAACATGCAGGGTCCTCACAGAGAGTGGAAAAATGAGTGCATCTTCTAAAATGTTCCAGTTTAAACCATTGTTTAAATTTTAGCAGTGCCTAAAGGCAAGTTCCCTGGTCTGGTGAGCACAGGAGGACACAGAGAGAGAGAGACAAAAGCCCTCATGTGGCCTTTGCACACAAGAATAAAAGAACATCTCCTTACAATCATATGGACCCATATAGACCTGAAAAATGGGTGTCCATTCACCATATACAGACACTCATTATGCTTAATCTGCAGTTATTTTTATTTTTTGTGAATGTTCTTTTTGCTTAATCTTTCTAGGCTGATTTATTTCTGCATGACTTCTCAGTTTGTTTTTTTTTCTTGAAACATTAAGAACACACTTATTTGCTTTAATTGTTTCAGAGCTAAATTATGCAGCTTGTTTCCTATCCTGGCTCCCCTAGCTTCTGTTTCATTTCATTAAAATCCTTGTTGAGTGAGTTGGAACCAAACATCGTCTACACTGCAGGATGATGTGCTGCAGATGTCAAAGGTGGCCAGGACTGGTTTGTATCCAGGCTGATGCACTAAAAGGAAATACCAACCCTGAGAGGGGTTTCAGTGGTTTTCCAGATCTGCTGAGCCTGTCAGGAAAAAGTGACTTAATCCTAGCACAAAACCTGCAGATATGTAGTGAAAAGCTTGTGGTTCCTGTTCTAGGGGGTTTATAAATCACTGATATAGATTTAATTAATGCTTTACACCTGGGAATATTTTTTGCTTTGATAAGAGCCAAGCTTGTAAATTCCCACAAATACATCAACAAGCGTAAGTTGAATTAGCCAAGAACTAAACCTGGAGGTGAATGTGAGTGCTGCTGAGTGAACTGCTTCCTACACTATAATTTTATAATTTGTGGTTTTATTTTCCATCTTGAAACCCACAGATTAAACACTTCCTCATTTTTCCTGTCAGAGTATCTTTTAATATTTATTGAGTTCTCATCAATTTAAATACTTACATTGACCTTTATGTCTGCTCTTAATTGCCTTGACCTTTGTTGCCTGCTCCTTTGTTATGACTTAAATGAACTGAAACTCAGTGGGAGAGGATTTTTATTCCCCATATTTCTGTACTTCCCACATGCTGTATGCTCAAATTCCTCCTGCCAGCTCCATGGGGCAACCTCCCAGAACTAAACCCTTGTAGATAGAAATATGTCTCTCTACTTTTTGTTAGCTGGGGAAATGATTTATATCAATGATTTAATTGGTTTGAAATGTTAAGTCATCTCTTGCCAAGCTTTTAAAATGTCTACCTTTATTGCAGGGGCCATAAAGATAAAATATTTGTAGTGAAGTGTAATCCACATCACGTGGACAGACTAGTCACGGTTGGGATGAAGCACATCAAATTTTGGCAGCAAACAGGTACTGTATTGAATATTTTGTATTTGATTTTGTGAATATTTTTATACAGTAACATCATGTTCTCAGTTTAAGAATTTGTTTTATTTGTTAAGCACTTTTCCAAGGTTACCAAAATATTAAAAGGGTGAAAACTCACCTATGAGTCAGCAAATGTCACAATATTCCTTCCTCCTTGGAAAGAATTCCCAGCCTAATTGTGTTTAAATTCTAGTAATAATATTAAGGAATTCTCCTAAGCAAGCATCCTTGGCTCCCCGAAAATCAGGTTCTGATTGAGGATGTCTTTTATTCAGGACTGGATTTTTCACTCTTCATGACTTTTTAGTTGTGTACACGTGACACAAGTACTCAAGACAACTCAAATTTAGATGATTTTAAGAGCTTCCTGCACTTCATACCATACTTCAAGCGTTCAAGTGGTTCAGGTGCTCTGAGATGAAAAATTATTTTTTCTGCTTTTTTCAATCTTCAGGTTATTTTTGCAGTGATTACAAAGACTTACATTGCTGTTTGCCAAATTCCATGATGGGGATGTGCATTAAGCAGCATCTTACTCCAAGAATAGTGTCTTTGCAATAAAAATGCTGTGTTTTAAATTCAGATTTGCTCAATGGAGTGGGGCTCAGTGTGGTGTCAGCTGTGAAGCCCGCAGTGCCTTGACACAAGGCTACCAGTGCAGATGGTATTTGTAATTTTATGTGTATTTTTGTCTAAGCATTGGTTCATGGGCCTTACGGCTGTTTCTGCTTTCTGACCCAAAGCAAGGCTGTGGTGATTTGGTTCTCTGACAACCAGAAGAGGAGCAAACCCTGCCATTTATTCTGCCAAACTGCTGCCAGGTGCTCAGGATGCCAGGGGACAACTAAACCCCTCTTCTAGTTGTGGTCAACTCTAGAGAGCAGCATGGCAGAAGCTGCTGTGGGCAAAAACCATCCTGCCAGACATTGCAGTAGTTGTTTTTGCAGGATTCCTCATCAAATTTCTCTCTTGCTTGGAAATAGACTCTGAAAACCTGAGACTGATCTGCTCCACAGCTGCATTGCTGGGTTCACCTCCTTTGACTGTGCTTTTCCCTTGTACCCCCATTTCTGGATTTCCATTATTAGGCAGGCACAGGAGACCTTGGGGTGGAACACTTGTCCTTTCCAGCCCTGTGGCCACGAGCCCAAAGAGAGCAAGCCTTGTGCTGCTGTTGCAGGGGGGGGCTTCACCTCCAAGCGAGGCACGTTTGGGAGCGTGGGGAAGCTGGAGACCATGATGAGCGTCTCGTACGGGCGCGTGGAGGAGCTCGTGTTCTCTGGGGCTGCCACTGGGGACATCTACATCTGGAAGGAGACCCTGCTGCTGAGGACAGTGAAGGCCCATGATGGACCTGTGTTTGCCATGCATGCCCTGGACAAGGTATCTGTCGCCCTCCTTCGCCTTGATTTTTGTTGCACTAATGGATTTTAGAGGGGTTTGTGATTGAAATCACAAAGCCAATGTTGTTTGACAGACCTGGATTTGTAAGCACTCTGTTTCATGTGCTGGTACCTGACCAACAGCTTTCTGAGCTCTAAAAATTCAGAATTTATTTCTCACTGTGCTCAGAAGTGTCACTTTCATGTTTGTGTAAACCACAGGAGAGTTAGGGGTAACATTCATTGCCTCTTCAACCTGATCCCAAAAATATTCATGCATTACCAGTTTCCAATATATGAAACATAATCAGTTAATAATATTATCACTGTGTCTTAGTCAAGACTTTAGATATCCAAAGGTTTTGGGTTTTGAGTTAACTATTCCAGATATCAAAAGAATTCTCTTTCAGTTGCATCAATACATCTATATAAGAAATTATGGCAAAATATTTGCATCACATAAATGAGCTTAGGACAAAGGGCAGTTTGAAGATAATGTTGATAATGGAATATCCTTTTTGAGGTTATTGTTTCAACTGTGGAAGTAAAGGATGAGAAGAATGTTAGCTATTAACATTTTTATATATCAAGGTCAATTAAGATCCCTGTGGCTCAATCCTTTCTGGCCCTAATTGATTGTTCCCAGCTTTCCCATCATTTTTTCTGTTTGATCTTGGCACTGAACATCCTCTTCACTTAGATTTCTGTTGGTTAGTTATTTATGCTCTTTTGCATTCACTTGGCTGAGATAATCTACCCAGGGAATTAATGAGAGAATTGGTCCCTGATGCATTATTAGAACTTGGGTTGAAGCATCTGTTAAGTCAATTGAATTTGGAATAACTTTTGAGAAGCTGTTACTGCCAACTACTGCCTCTTCTAGGGGTAAAATATATTTTTCCATGGCTTGTTTCCATATGCAGGCAAATGCCCTGGTCCAGCATTCCTGTTTACAGCAGTGTGTGCTCCATATGGTTGCAAATATTTGTAACCCTAGAAAAGCAACTCTAAATCTTGTCCACTTGAATTTTTCCCTCATAGATACAGGCTCCAGTATTTTTGGTTTGACACATGAATAAAAAGCAAGGGAGACTTTATTGTGCCTTTGGACACGTCCTTTTGAATCTGCCCCATGAGTGCTGACATCTGTGTGTGCTCTCCTCCTGTGATTGTGTGCAGGGCTTTGTAACAGGTGGAAAAGATGGAATTGTGGCCCTTTGGGATGATATGTTTGAGAGATGTCTGAAGACATATGCTATTAAAAGAGCAGCACTCTCTGCTAGTTCTAAAGGTATTGGTTTTGTGTGTTTCAGTAAGAACTGTGTGCATGGAGGGTGGTACAATGGTAGTAAAAGGGCAGGACTGGTTGTCAAATTTGACCAGAAGCCAAAGGGAACAGCACCACAGCACTTAGTCTGTGCTGGAATGCTCTGGTTTGATCCATAGAAGATTTCTTGTATTTCTTGTATTCCTTGTCACTTACAGTTTGTTCTGCTATTCCCTCCCCTATTTCATGGCATCGAGCTTTTTTCATTGGTGGAATGATTCTAAGGAGAAACGTGCCCAGCCTTGAGTTTGGCAGCTCCAAAGTTAACCCAGTTTCCTTGGCTGGCCACATTCCCTGTGGTGAGAGCAGGGACCTGGTAAATTCCCCAGGCCTCAGTGTGAAAGCCTGGAAAGGAATATTCACATTTCTGTAATTCTGAGAAATTCTGAGGTGCTGGAATTCCTGAGCCCCTTCGACTCTGGAAGTGTTAAAGCAGTAAAATATCAGTGTTTGTATTGCCACTACAACAGACAAACTCCTCTCCCTGAATTAGTAAGGAATCCATGGATTATCTGGCAGTTTGATCAGGCAATTTTATCTCATGTTCATGATTTTGAACAGATTTGAATTATGTGTAAACTGTAAGTTATATGCAATTTAAAAAAAAAAAAAA
>VZTT01007385.1:10864-58439 GCA_013400855.1 Buphagus erythrorhynchus
GATTTATCATTTAGGGCACATATCTCCTAGAGCTTATTTTGCATTAGACCGCTACAGCTTCTGTAATCATCACTGTTTCAATTCCTAGCATTGTATTTCCATCAAAGTACCTATTTTATATCTGTTTTAATAGAAGAATAACCTCCCCCAGGAGGATCAGACATCCTACTTCAAGACAGTAAACAAAGTTCTTTATTCTCTGCCTATGTAACAATTTTAGACAGTCTGGAAATAATACAAAATTGCAGGAGATTATTATTTCCACTAAAACAGCCTCTCTTTATGAACACTGAAATAATGTACATTGAATCTTCATTCTCCCCAAGATCTCCTTTGTTCTGAAGATTGCAGTACAGGCTATTCCAGCTACTTCTTACTCCAGGCTACTGTCAGATACCAAATTTGAGAGTTTTTGCAAAGCACAAAGGCTGGATTCTACATCAGTGGACATACTTGTCCTCAGTCAACCCCAGCACAGACAAAGCTCAAGTGTATCAGCTCCTGTGAAACACATTACAAGCCTGGGCATAATTAATAGCATTGGACAACAATGCTAATTGAATTAAATGTGGATTCTCTCTCCTCTACTACTCTTTTAAATTACTCGTTAAAGCTTCAATCCCTGCAAAGCATGAGATAATTTCTAAGTTTAAAGCAAGCAAACACTGGCTTTGTTGGAGCCATCTCAGGCTGATGTTCTGCCCCAATGGTCTCCTTCCTACTCAGGTCTACACTGCCAGCTCAGTCATGTCCTCAAGCTTTTATTTGCTGAAGGCATGTGGAGAAAGACACAAAAGGCAAGTCTGCAGGAACACAGCTGCTGAAAAAACGTCTGTCTTGAGATCTTCATCAGACTGGGACATGAGAGAGGAAGGAAATCACTTATGGAACTTGCTGAACTTGGTGTATTTGAGATAGACTTTGTCTAGTACAAGATACAACTCTCCAGCAGCTAAACACTTTAAAATCTGGTTATCACATCCTCCTGCCTTGTCAGAGCACCATTCTTTCACCACAGCCTCAAGATCCCTGCTATGCTTTCTGCCCTGCTTTGTCCTGAGAGCTTTCCATGCATCTCAGCAGAGCAAAAGCTGGACTCCAAGCTGAGCAGCTCATGCCCATCACTGAGACTGTGTCACCTGAGGGCAGCAGTACAGGAGACTGTCCCACTCTTTTTAGTTTGTTCTTCAAAACCAGGTGAGCCCTCATACACTGCACTGCTTGCATTACTGCAAGGCAGGGCACATTCTGCAAGCACATGGAGACCTTAAGTTTGAAGGTTGCTGCAGGGTGTTTCCCCCAGTTCAAAAAAACACAGCAAGGTCCAAGTCCAGCACCAAAGCACAGGTGTAGATGTACCAGCCAGATGTACCCAAGGGCCCCATGACTGGGGAAACATTGTCCCAAAACTAGGATCAAATTATGACACATTCAAGCAAGATGGCTCTAGAACAATAAAAAACACGTGAACCAGCCTGTACAGAAAGCCAGGCAGCACATGATGCTGGAAGGAGAGTCTGCAATACTGACAATGATTTAATATGGGAATACATAAATATCTACTTTGCTGCAGATAAACTAACCTCCATTTAGTAAACCTACTTTGTTTTCTGATGTGAAATAAAATGTGAAGTTTATACATGTAAATATGTATCTATATTTATGTATATGTATGTATACAATGGATTCAGTGCACTTCAATGTGAACCCAAACACATCAACCTATGAGAAAGCTTCAAGCTCTGCTAGAGCTCTGACAAGCTCTACCCTAAGGCTGGTCAGTTCAGAACAGAAGGGAAATGTTAGCCCCAAATGAAAGCAGGCTGTCCTGGCACAGGGTACCAGAATGAACTCAGCCCCACTCCACAATGCACTAACTGTTTCCTGAACACTTACACACTTCCTTTGTCCTTCAGAAACACACACAACAAGACACGAACAAATAATGCCAAGAGCTTTTAAAGCACCAAGGTTAAAAGGAACATTTCAGCAACAGGAGAAAACCCTTAACTATAGGAGTTCTGAAAAGCCACAAAGAGAAGCAGGCTTTTTTGGAAGCAGGCATGGTAATTCACCCTTAGAAGGCATCACACCTTTCAGGGAGAGCAAGAGGCGGAGGTGAAGGAGAAGGAATCAAACCCCAGACAAGGCCTGGAGCAGCAATATTCATCCCTCAAGTACAGCAAGACACACTGGGGTTCTGTTCAGCCACGCGGTAGCTGCCCATCAACAGGGAAATCCAGTGCCTGCCCAACGGTCAACAAAGAGGGCTTTTATGCTATTTTAAACAATCTGAAGTGTCTCAGTTAATGGAAGACCGGGCAATTGGCCCTCAACTATTTCTAATTGACTGGAATGATGGATGAAGCTAAAGGGAAAGCTGACCCACTGAACTTTTCCATACAAAGCTAGGAAACTGAAGGAGACTGTAAACAGTTTATAAGAAGGAGAAGTGGGAGAGGCAGAATCCCAGGGGCTTTGCTCCTCTCAACCTGCTGCTAAGTTGTTTCAGATGAAGGAAAACAAAGAGCTTCAACTCCGAGCAACAAACAAAAAATACATGGGAAGGCCCAAACAAATAGTGTATTTTTCCCATGCTCTCCTCCCCTTTCTCCAGGAGCTGTTTAGCTCTGCCATGCAAGCTGGTCCTTTGAATCAGAAAGGGCAATTTGTCACTCTGACAAGTGTCTCTCAGGGCTCTCTATTGCCTTGCTCTGCTTTTCAGATTGACTGGGTGTTAACCAATGTCAAGACATTACATCTCAGTCAACTTCAAGAGATGTGATGATATATACTTAAAACTCACATGTTAATCAGTGCCACTACATTAAGGTAATGCTCAGGAAACCACACATGATTTTCTGAACAAAACCATCACCAGCAGCTTTGCACTGCAAAGGGCAACAAGTGCTGCAATGTGACAGAGCTGTCTGCTCACCTCAACAGCTCCTGGGAAAAACTCTGAGGACATGCAACTTCCAGATGGGAAATGGATGAGTAACAGGTTCAAATTCACACCATCTAACTCTGGCAACCTAGCAAGGTATCTAAATGCAGGATAACTTAATTATTTCTTGTTAGTCAAAAAGAAGAGTAGGACCCTCAGAGAACAGATCTTGCATAGACAAATTACTTCCTTGGACATATCCAGATCTTGCCATTGATGCTGCAGAGAAATTATATAATGTGCTTCAAGGCAGCATTAAAGGACAAATCCAGGCTTCAAAGCCCCAGTGTAAGTACTCTGTGTAGAATCCAGAAAGGACAAGGGTTATCACAAGTCATCACTCAGTCCCTTAGTCTTAGTCACAAGCCCTTTTTCTTCCAGTAGTTCAGCAAGTAAAATAGAAGCATAAGCCATTAATTGTAATATATAAATTATACAGGATAAAAAAAACCAACCAACCAAAAAAACCACCACCAACAAAAACAAACAAACAAACAAACAAAACAAAAAAACAAACAAAAAAACAAACAACAACAACAACAAAAACACAAAAAAACCCCACAAAAACCAAAACAAAAACAAAAAAACCCACAACAAATAGGAAAAAACCAACCAACCAACAAAAAAAAAACCCACCAAAAAAAGAGAAAGAGCACCTGGCATGCAGAGCTCTCCTTGCCTTAACTGTCGAAAGCATGGCCAGTGTTTATCTGGACAGCCTGCCCAGTAGGAAACTGAGCAGGAAATGACTGTTTCTCACCAAGATTTGTACAGAAAGTTCACTGCATTTTGCCAAACTACCTCCCAAAGACAAATACAATGCAAATCTGCATGCTTAATCTTTGACCAAATCCGAAACAGATCTGACTTGCTTCCTCTCTGGAGTCTTTCAGATGAACTAACCAAGGCTAAATTAGGGAGATTTTTAGTGGGATGAGGTTCTAGCATGGATTATAATTTTCCACCAAGTTTTTTCCTCCATCTCCACCTGTTGCCTCTACAGCATTAAGGGTGGTGTGGAATGACTAATTTTACATTCCTTTCTGCAAGACAAGCATTCAGATTTCATTTCTTCCAGGCCCTGCAGAGTTTGGATCACAAATTAGATGGATGCATGTATTACTAGATAACAAGTCCACAAACTTACATGCACATGGGAGTCAGAAGTACAAACTAGGTCCTTCATCTAAAACAAAAAAAAACAACCATCAGTCTGGCAGGTGAGAGCATAAAGTTCCTTTGTGCAGTCTGTGTGTCCCAGACTCTAGCACAGCCACCTTCACACATCATTAGTGACTTGAACCAAGGCCTGCCAGACACAGCCAGTTCTGGGCTAACACACACACGCCTACTTGCACTGCTACAAAACTACCTTGGAGAATTGCTTTTAACTTCAAGGCAGATGTAAACCATCTCTGCATTCTTTGAATTACGACCAAGGCTGGAGCATTATTTGAGTGTCCTAGGAGCCATATCACATCAGTGTTAAATTTAACTCATCTCCTTACCCACCCACAATCTTGCTGGTAGATCTGAACCATGCAACAAAAATGCTTTTTGTGGAAAAACACACAACACAAGAAGCAAAAAAAAAAATCCAAAAAAATAACAATAAAAAAAGCTTTTCTAATCCTGAGGGAAACAGAACACACAGATCACTGATGATTTTTTTAAGCCTGCATTCCAAGAAAGCTGTTCCTTAAAATAAATTATTTATCATTCTAGGGAATACAAAGCAATTGACAATAAATCCAATCACCCATCTCACAAGGACTGTTCCTGCCAGTGTCTCCCACTATTAAGCCCCAGAGCAGGTCTGCCTGGCAGTGAGGCAGCAGCACTGTGCCAGTGCAAACATCTCCCCAGGAGATTAGCCCTGTTAAATCACACACTGCCTCTTCCCTCTGCATCTCACCCCGTTCCAGCTCCCCACTGAAAGCCATGGTGCAGACAAAGCACAGCAGGAAGGTGTGAACAGCCTGTGACACAGCCTGGCTGTGCAAGCCCAGAGAGCAGGGAAGGGACAGCAGGGAAGGACCTGTGCCAGAGGTCTGTGGATAGGTACAAGTCCATTGGAACACCAAAGACACAAACAAGTCAACAAAGCCAAAGGCTGCTCCAACTGCTCTAAATCTTCCAAATGGAAGAGATTCTAGCAGAAAGACAATTTTCCCAACAGCAATGCAAAAATTCTGCTATTTCAACTACCCAAGAGAGTTCACCGATGGCTTTTTGTCCAGTAGTCTGGTTATTCCACACGTTTTCTGTTTATTCCCTAAGACTGACTTTAAAACCCCTACTTGTACATGGCCAGGCTTCACACACTGCTAAGAGAGCAAGTGCCTGTGCTAAGCTTGTGTTAAACTAGCAATAAACAGCATGGAAAGAAAAAAAAGGAAAAACAAAAGATGAAAGTGAGCACTTGGATATGAGGGAAAATGCTGAGTAAGAACTTGAGTTCTCATATCCACTGCTGTGGAAGGCTGTGGATGCACTGCAGTGGGCTCAGAGCACAGCTAACAGAACAGCCAGAGAAGAGGATCACAGGTCTCTCTTTCACACCTCAGGTCTGAGCTATTAACCTCAGAAGAAGGTCAAGGAGTGATCTGATTACAAGTCAAGTGCCTAAAGGTATAATGGAAAGTTGATGGAGAACCCTTCAGATAGAAAGGTTTAACCAGTGCCAGCGTCTGTGATGAAAACTGACAAGACACATACACATTTTATTCTAAAACAACTGTGAAATGTGCAAGTAAAGAAGAAATGCAGGGTAAAATTTTGCTGCTTAACAGGTTGGACCTAATTATTTAAGAAACATGCTTCTATTTACTCATAAACCTGATAATGGAGAGATGCTCACATGCATGCAAACAACTGCTCCCGCCTGACTGCTACAACACTCTGAAGATTTTTTCAGGCTAAGAATAAATTATCTAAAGTTTGTGAAGGAATTCCCCATCCCCCCCAGCCTGCCCTCAGCAAACTACACTTCATTGCAATAAAGAGATTTTTGTAGGCCAGAGAAGGGGTAATGGTGCCTGTTCATCTTTTGGCCTAAGGAGTTCCCTCTCCTCCCACCAGGGAGCCCCTTCTCAGCTGCCAAGCAGTACTTCAGATAAGGTCAAACTGCAAACCAGAGCACTGTGTCAACTGAGAAACCACCACTGCCCAGGAAGGACTGTCTATCCCATTCCCCAGCCTTTGCTGTCTACAGCACAGCTCCCAAAAACTTGTAGGGCCAGCATAACTGAAATAGCTGTGGCATAGCAGGAACCAGTGAATGAAGGGGAAAAGAGAAGAGATGAGCACCATTTATCCAGGCACTGTCACCTAGAAAATTAATGGGAAGCCACTGGCTCCATTCAGTTTATAGTAAGAGTGTTCAATATCGACATTCAGGCCATTCAGCAAGGACTGCTATTACTGCATGATGAGCATGAATCTCGAAACGGAAAAAGTCATTTAAGCTAAGGTGGAAGTCACTCGCCCAGAGGTAAATACCTTCACCAGCAGAGTAAAATAGCTCTCAATTTCTTAGTTAAACGTGTTTGGCTTTTTCTATTTTTCATCAGCTCTGGCTAATGGTTCCACATACTTACTGAAAAATAGGCATCCTTCTGTGACCATTCACTCCCCCTGGCATTGTGTATGCAGTCAGCTCTTCTGCATTAACACACTGGAATTGTAAAATCCCATCACATTTGCCAAGCTCTCAATTATTTACATAGTACCTTTTTTATTATTATTTCTGATATGCTTTTGTTTGGGACTTCACAATGGAATTCAAATACGATGAAGACTAAGACAAGATGCAGCCCAAGAGTCAGCAGTCTAAATCACTTTAAAATAGGTTCTCAGAGGGTTTTTGAGAGAGCCATTTCTCAATTAAATATATACAGACAAAAACAAGAGATCAGGATGAAATTGAGGACTTGCTATTAACAACCATTAGTCAGAAAACTAAACTCATGCTCTGAAGGCTGCATTTCCCTGCAGTTGGCAAGACAAGCTGTTTGAACCTAAGGACAGGACAGCTGCACTTCCCTCCCACTCCTTGCTGTGGTTTTATGCCAGAAAACAGAATCTTTAATTTTTCCAGAGAAGCCCTGCCAAGCTGAGGCTGCAAATAGGATATGGTGTGTTAGTAAACTCCTAGGCAGCTTGCTCACAACCCTGGCCAACTTCTCAAAGTGCCTAAATCCCTACATGCAGTGATTGCCTCCCTTTCACACAAACGATCCTCCTGAGTTAGACTCCTTTTGTTCATCAGACCTGCACAGGGCATGCCATTTTCACCTCTTCACCCAGGTACCCAGTCTTGACTTCTCTCCTTTACAGGCTTTCCTATGACCCCACCTCCACTGCTAAAATTTTGGCAGAAATAAACCAAAGTCCTCCATAAAGCATTAGCTGTCCTGGGATCATCTATACACACAGCTGTCTTTCCCAGAGTTCAAATGAAGCTGTTTTATTTTTCTCCCAATTCTTCACAAGCAATCACAGATAAACAGTCATCCCACCCACCTTTTTTAAACATTGAGACAGACTCAATCAATAAGAATTTAGCAGCAGCAAGTCCACCACCCACTATGAACACCCTGCCATAAACATTGTTCCTGCCTCCAGGACTTGCCCTGAGCACAGCACTGGGAATATTCTCAGAAACACACACCAGCAGGTTTCATCCTACCCTTCAGCCTGGGGGCTTATTTTTTTCCCCAGGAGAAAGCCAGCGTCTTTTAATTCCTTTCCAGAGTCTCCAGCAGCAAAAAACATCTCCAAAAAGGTACTGCTGAACCCACATGTCAGGTCTCCTGACCTGGACTAACCCATTACTCAATTATATTAACAGAATGTTAACAAATAAATTAATCTGACGGAGATCTATAATATTCTACATCTCAGCTTACTAAATCAGGAGTATAACAGTTAGCAACAGATAAACATATGCAGGTAAGAGGGTAGGTTTGGCAAACAGTTGCAAAAGCAGTGCTGGAGCCTGAAGAACACCAGAAAAAGATGAGCAAAGGAGAAAAGCATTACAAAATGCATCAGTCTGTCCAGGAAGGGCAAAACCAAACAATAAAGCACATCAGGGAAAGGGGAGGACAGATAAAAATGAGAAGAGACAGAACCCATAAATGAGAAGAGTGTCATGTGGAAGCCAAATCACCGGCTTTCACATGAAAAAAAAGTGGCAGGAAAAGAGAAGGAGGGGGAAAGCATCAAAGAAATATTTCAGTTTTTAATTCCATCCTGTTAACACTGCTTTCGTTCACCGTATAAATCTTTTGGCGAACAGTAGCTCCCTCCACACATGGCAGTATATTAAGATTTTTATTAAGGCTTTCCAAACACCATAATGCCATTCTTTGGCTTTTTATGTGGTTTGCCTAGACTGTGTTTTTGTTGCTAAGCTCTAATTAGATGTGTATCTTGTACTGACAGGGAAGAGATTATAAAACACAAGAAACCTGAGCACAAGCTCAGTATTTGATTTGACAGAAGTGAACACTCTCAGGCAGCAGCACGATGGGCTGTTGTGTGACTCAGGGACACTTCTGTATCTGCTCAGCACGAACAGAATGGGTCTGAGCTGTCCCACAGTGAGGTGTGAGCGATTAATTTGGGGAAGTACAGAAAGGGGAGGAGAGCTCACATTCAATGTATCACAACCCATCTCCCACACCAGAAACTCCTGTGCCAGCCCCAGCATTTCCAGCCCCCGGGCAGGACAGCTCATGGCTCTGGCAGATGAGTGAGGACTGGCAGGAGAATACTGCCCCAAGCCACGAATACCAGGGAAGCACAAGAACAACACAACATAAAGATGGAGCCAAATTAATAAATCTTGCTTACAGGGGATGACAGAACGTCAGGAAGAGCAAATGTACCCATCTAGCTACCCGGGTGGAAGACAAAGATATCCATCCTGAACAGCAAATTGTGTCCAACACCATGAATACTTCACACCCCACAGGCAGAAAGCTAGCCTGATTCTACACTTAATTCAATTATCTATGTCAACAGTGACCAAACACATCAGCATTTACAGCCTCCCACCATTTATCAGTTCACACACGCAGAAATCAAACTGACTTCTGAACAAGGAATCATCAGCAACTCTGATCACAAAAAAAAAAAAAACCACAGAAGACTATTTTTGTCGTTAAGTTTAAACTGAGCATGGCTCCATTTGGAAAATTACATGAAACCAAAGGATAACCATATCATTCATTTAACAAAAGCCACCAAATATATTGCAACAAGCTGTTAGTACACCTCTAAAATGTGTTTAGAAACCCAGAAAATAGACCAGATAATGTGCTCTATATACCCTCAGCAGCAGACATTATAGCTATTCTTAATCCTAGCTTTGTGAATCTGGTAGACATAATTCATTGTGCTTTTGGATCCATAATATTTTGCAAAGCACTGCAGTTTGCTGGCTTAAAAACATGCCCCGCCAGCTCACTGGGTAGAAAGATTTCTGCTGACTTCACCTACCATTTCAGTTGCACTCTTCAGGGATTAGTATTTTTCCCTGCTAAGGATACAGGCTGCAAGTATCAAGTAGGAAAGGTTACACACGTGGCTGAAAGACTGGTAACATTTTGATAGGTGATATATATGCACAGCGAATGAACACTTAAGGGGCGCTTGACTATTTCCTCCATGAAGTTCAAGTAGTGTATTTAAATTTCAAATGCTTTAGAAATTTTACTTCTTTTTAAAGATATAACTGACGAAATCTTTTCATCATGCATTTTATACCCATAACTTCTCTAAGAGGAAGTGAGATCATCAGAGAAGCTTCTGTATTCTTTACAGACTTTCATGAAAAAAATTATCCTCTTCACAACTTAATGCACACTTTCACACCTGCACATGTACCACAAGAGATAAAACCATTTCTAATGGAGAGTATTTCATGTAATGCTAAGAACCTAAGAAACCATAAAGGCAGACTAACAAGCACTTCTGGTCCAGTCCTCTACTGGTAAACTCACACCTCAGCACTCCGCCCATTCTAAAGCACTGCCGTATTTTGCAATGAAGGTGGTTTTCCATCATAGGGATTTGCACTCCCATGGTAGGTTTCTGTCTTCATACTCAGCAGGAAGAGAAGCACATTTCAATACAAGTCTGTATAATTAATCTAATGGAATTTTACACCATTAAAATGGCAACTTCAGAACAAATCACTGAGTGAGCTGCCTCAAGAACATTACTTTCACACCTGCAGCAACCCCACAGCGGAAGAAAACATCAGTGAAAATAATTTCTTGTAATATTATGCAGCATTTTGCAGTTTGAGCAGTCAAGCAAGTTCCAATGGCCAGCAGCAAAAACCTTTTGTAAACCATTTGGATCTTGTTTCTCCTAAGAAAGTTTTACAAGAGAACTCTCCTTATCAGGAGCAGGTGGAGAGATGTTAAAGTCTCCATCATCAATGCCCATGCTCCAGCACAAGTATTCACTGTTCTTACCCTCGGAGCAGTATGAACGTGATGACAGGAGAATGGATTTATTTCTAAAAGAACACAAGTTGGTGGAGGTTTGGAACTCAAGTGAGTTGCCCTGCAGTGTGTGTATTAACTATCCAGCCTACCCTGCTCAGCCACAAAGGGATGCAAACCACTGCTGCACTGGAAGGGAGGGCTCTGCAACGCCTGCCCACTCCACAGCAGCTCTGCTCTGCAAGGGTACGTCTGTCTGTGCCCCAGGACATGACATAGCTGGATCACAGCTGATCATTCCACATGCACACATGGATGAAGGGAGCTCCAAACAAAGAGACCTCAGACTGCCGGGAGCTGGCCAGGCTCAGCTCAGCTCATGGGGCCAGGCTGGAAACAGGCACGTGTTAACACTGCTGATGTGTGAGAACGCTGGTGGCTCAGAGACAGCTCGAGCACGAGCTGCAGTCTGCTCTTCTCCCAAAGCCTGGCAGCAGTAGTCTGGAGGAGGCACTCCCCAGCCCACTGAGAAATAACAAGTGACAATTCAGGAAAGCATGTTTGCTATCCATTCATGCGTGCGAGCAATCTTGGGCCACACAGTGGATGTGCTAAAAGGCTTACCCCAGAGGAAATGTGTTTATTAATTAATATCTACTGAATTAATTGGTTCCCCATATGCTCTGCTGTGCTTCTAAGACTGGAGCCCTGTTGTTGTTACTGAAAGGTGTCAGGTGTGGTGACTACCCAGGAGGTTCATCAGAACACTTCAGTCAATCTGAAAAGCTAATCTATTTTTGTATTCATCAAATTCAAAGTGCATCCATCTATGGTGGAAGACATGGAAAAGGCATTTAAAATCTCCAATCCATAATAATTTTTAAAAAGCCAACAGATGCTCTTACTTCAGCCACAAGTGTGGTATACAGCAGAAGCACAGATGGAAGTGCTGATCTGAGGCCATCAACTCAGCTCTTGGCCCCTCACCTGCAATAACCTTGGTTGCTCCTTTCACACACCATTATGTTCCTTATACCAACCCATTCCTAGCCACTACTGCTACCTAACTAACCTTTACATCCACCACATCCTCTCCCACTCCCTTTCATCAGTACAGGAGAGGTATTTTTGGATTCTGACTACAACTGGCACAACTCTCTGCAGTGACATAATTTTTCTAATGTTATCAATCTCTCAATGAGACACTTTACTCATCACATGTCAGTGTCAGCTGGCAGGGACCCCAACTCCTGTCATTCCTGGTACTCCAACACTCATCCTGCACCAGCCTCTGTAAGCTTAGACTAGCAGCAGAGGAGGGAGAGCAGTCCTGCAATCTCCCTCTTGTAAGCACACACCAGCAACAGGCTGTGCATCCTCATCCCTGTGAGAAACAATTAAGTCTCCAAGACATTCCTCCTCTATCACAATGCCCCCTCTCCTAAACCCCCTGGATGCACCCACACAGTGCAGAGGCTAGAAAACCCTTTGTCAGAACATGGGAGGACAAGCACTCATTATGGCAGTCTCTCTAGCAGATTCAGAGACCTTCGATGTTTATTTAGTCCAGGTCTCCAATTTCAGCATTCCTTCACGTATGCAATACCCACTTAGGCCAATTCAGAAACCTGAATATCAGCAACTGTAATTACCATATCCAGTGGTGAACTCAGACTGCAGCAACAGCATCCCTGACGCAGGCAACACTGGTCACCCTGGCTCCCTTTCAGAAACAGTCTAAAGTTGATGTCTACAGTAGAAAAGGAGTGTCTCATCTATATTAAAATACTGTGTTTTACCATTGTACCACTACTACAGCAAACTGCTAACTGCAAGCAGGAAAGGCCCAAGGACCAGGCATTTGACATCATTCAGACAGAAACTGCTCTCACAGCATCAGAAAGGTCTCAGGTGCAGCCATAATGCCATTATTTAATTCCATATGGCCTGTGCTCAGCCTGCACTGGCAGAGGGGGAGAGAGCAGTCCTACAACCACCCTCCTGTAAACACATGTTAGCACAGGCTTGAGTTTCTTCAGCTTAAAACCTCAAGAAAATGAAGCTGAAGACAGCCTAATTATACAACTTCGAAGAGTCAATTCCGCTGCAGGAAGTGGTTAAAGCACATCACAAAAGAAACATCAATATAAACAGGTGTGATTGTGATGTGTTCAAAACAGTTTCCTACAGAGGAAGATGGCCATGCTTACCAGGTCATGCTGGTAAGCAGCAGAAGAGGCTGCAGAGAGGCATAAAATCACATTCCCAAATCAGAGACCTCGTTAATAATTTCTTTACAAGTATGTAATAACTAGGAAAAAAAATTAAAGCTACCTTCAGAGTAACATCTTCTGCAAGGCAGGCTGCAAATAGAGTCAGCAGGATCTGTGCTACCTGTCTGGCAAACGTATTTTAACTTGATAATGGGCATATGACAAGCAAGACTTTTGAAGTGACCTGTATAAAACATTAGTGCACAAAGCAGTAGTTAGAACACTGCAAATGGAAAAGGTGGGATGACTCCTCCTGTCTGGGAGAGCTGTTTCTGAAAGATTTGCAACATGCCACACAGCACCAGGTACAGCTCTTCATCTTTCCAAGAGATGGCAAACCTCTCTTAAAGCAATGAACTGCTCCTCTTTAATTCAGCATTATCTACCCCACCCAGTGATTAAGTCCTTTGACAGTTAATTTAGGAGGATGTATTTCTCTTCCAGATGCTAGTAAAAGGCATACAACAGAAAAAAAGTAAATGTTTGGTTTCCAGCCACTCTGATACAGCATAAACTTACAGAAAGGACTTGGAGGAGCTGTAACTACCCACAACACACATCAGCATAACCTCAATACCCCCCTGTGTACAGACTGAGCTGTTCCTGGAGGCACCTATTTGCTCTTCAAGGATTCAGGCTTGAAGGGATCTTTTCCATGCACTTCACTTAGTTTTGGTTCACTACCCTGCATGCAGATACAGAAGACTTCATAACACATTTGCTGCCCACCTGCAGGACATAAATGACTAATTTCCAAGCATATCAACTCTATACAGCTGCTGGGCTTTGCTTTTTCCTGTTTCTTCATTGCTTACTTTGAAGAAAAAAGAACAGGAATATCACGCAAAATCCAGTTAGAGATATTAAAACATTGCAGTATTTTTCAGTCTCAGAATAGCTGGGGTGTCAAAGGTTTTAATCAAAGGATTAGGAAAATTTATTTCAAATACACAAAGTGCATGCCAGATCAAATCCTGTCTTCTGTCATACAAGGTAACTGTTATCCAGTGGACTAATTTGCAAACATAATTTTATCCTTTAATTAAATAAATCAGACTAGGTAAAAAGGTGTGAAGATGTGATTTGTACTGTCAGCTTCACCCTGGGAGCATGGACACTGAGGATGGAGGAGGCACTTTTATGAGGTCCATACTGAAGTGAAATCTGCATGCAGACACAATTCAGTTGATGGTGAAAGATGACATCCACAATGACTCCTGCCTGGTCCCTTGAAAAACGTTGTATTTGTTCTCTCATGTCTGCAGAGCAGCTCTGGAGAATGGCTGAACAGAGCCTGAAAGGCACTCGGCAACAGAAGCACCCTGTGCTCACTTCATTAAGCACCAGCTCAGACCCTCCCAGACAGCTCTTGCTCTGAAGATATTCCAGAGGAGCTTGTTCCAGCAGGCACGAGGAGCTATTGCAGCTCAGCTGCAATAAGCTTTGGACAGAGGCAGGGGGAATACACCTATTTGGGTCTGGTGAGCAGGGAAGAAGCCACAGCTACACTTGAATTTATCTCTAAATCCATATCTGTGCTATCAGTGGAACCAAGACAGTTGATTTAGATTTACCTCACCTATCTGCTCTTCTGCTCTTGAAAAGGAAAGTATTACTAAGGTTTTTCATGACAGAGTTAAAAGAACTTCCTGCCAAGATCTCCCCAGACAAGAAGTGCTAGTGACTTCTTGCAAGACATAAATATAGCAAAAGCTCTCAAAAAGTTTCTGAGTCCAACTTTTACTTTCCCAGTACAGGTTGTCAGATGAGGATGAGTCCTTGATGTCTTTTGTAGCTGTACATCACCTGGAGGCTGACTGTAGGAAAGGTACAGCTACAGATTCTCAGTGTAACTCCTGACATAAATACTGTCCTGAAGGAAAAACAATGCTCTTTTGAAATAAAATTAAGCCACTAGGAAAGCAGAGCAATTACTCTGGAGAGAAGTCACTTTTAGTAATAATAAAATCCATGCAAGGACAACTGTAATGTATAAAATTTACACTTAAATAGAATACACAGACCAGCACATCTATCCAAATGCATCTGTCTTTGTCCAAATTCACAGCTTTTTTTCTTTCACATAAAGGTTTGCAATAGGAATTCAGGAAAAATATATCAAAAACCTTTGAAAATTTCATATATGGAGCACAGAAAAAAACTGAAGTACAAAGAAAAAGTAAAATCAAGTATTTTTACTGAATGTGCTTAAGTGCCTTGTTCCTGCCTGAAATTTGCCTTCTGATGGAGCAAGTCCGCTGTGACAAATGAGAAACCTTTTTTCCATCCAGTTGCTCTTCCAAATCTTTGAGATGTTCTGGGAATGGTGGGAGGTAACAGTCTTAGCAAAATACAGCCAGATGACCAGGGAAGTACCAAATGGCTGAAGGGTTTAGTAAGGAAAGGCCAGATGAAAACACACACCCTCCCCATGCAAAACGAGACAGGAAAATAAAATTGCCTTTATTTGTATTTCTGAAGAACAGCTCACATCTAGGGATTTATTAATAATGTTCTCCCAAGGCAGGCTTTGTGTGACAGCTGCATTTTGTCTCTCTGGTAATACCTTTAAAAAGAAAACCAAGCCAGACAGAGTACACAGAGCATCCACTCCAAGGACTGGTCTGCACAGTCATGGTCAATGTCGTAAGTCTTTCTTCCTTTGTTCTTTAAAAATAGAAAAGAAGGAGGGAAAAAGCCCATCTGTGACATACCTCAGAGCATCAGAAACTCGGTCAGCTTTTGCAGTAATCTGAATCACCCCTCTGACTGCCCTTGAATTTTCTCACAAGATCCGAGCCCTGCACAGACAGGATGCTGTACTGCAACAGGTAAAAGAGAAAACCTGCAGAATTGAGGTCAGGGGTCTACACCTCTGGTAACTGCTTTTCTTTTTCATTGGCAGAGGCAATGGGCTACACGTGGTGTGTGTGAAAGGATGAAAGCTAAAGCAAACAGCTTGCAAGTCTTGTTAAATTATCTGTACTGAGTAAGAACCTTGAAAGGCACACAACATAGAAAGAGATTATGGGTACAGTAAAAAGTGAAAGATCTGCAGTTTAGGGCCCAGTCACACCAAGTGTGAGGTATCTGGAGTCCTACAGCTGACCAGGGGTTACAGAAGGAATCCACGAGCATTCCAGTGTAAACAGCTCTGCTAACTGATTACTTGGGCCTAAAAACTAGTTGAGGAAAGAGAATCAGCAGCTCTGAGAATGGCAAAAATGAAGACAGACTTCTAAGTATACCCTAACAGTATCTGGAATACTGTGCTACAGACATGATCTAATTAGACAGTAAGTCAAATTTCATGACTTGATGATCAATTATATTGTATCAAAGACCCTGAGAATTTTTTGACATTTGAGAAAACTGAGATAGTATTTTCAGAAGCTGCATGTGAGTCACTGGGAGTCTCTGATGAACTCCCTCTGAAGGAAGCAGACCCTTGTACTGTCTTTCCAGCAAAAGCCACAGTGCATTTTCTGTTTGTGGTGTTTAATCATTAAAAAGGGGGGGAAAAATCCTTTTTGCTAGGGCACAACTAATAGTGGAATGAACTACCTCATTCATCTAAATAAAGTCAGCTCTAAACCATGCAATAACCATTTAAGTGCCTGCTTTGTTAATTATTTCACTGTTTATCTAATTCATTATGAGAATCTAAATAATAAGCTCATTCAGAATTAGCCAAGATGAGACACAGAAGACACCCATCCAGCCTATCCACCCTTCTGCCCACTGGGGTCTGTCCCCTTCAGCCTTGCCCAGGTTTATGGGGTCTCTGACCCCTCTGAGAATGTGAAGTCACTCCACAGCTCAATACAGCACAGCTTTATGAAAGCTTCCTGTCTCTTCTACCATCTGTTCCTCCATAACCTTTGTGTGGATTTTTGGAATGGTTACCTCCAATTTTCCTATTTTATTTCAGGAAAAAAGGTCACCTTCCAGCGTGAACAAGGACAATATTGCCAACAGGAGAGAACAGGTGAATTGTTTCATTATTAATCCACTTCCCTTTTCCTCACCTGTTGCTACTGAATTCATTATTTTGCATACAGCTACAACAACTGTTCTTCTGAAAATCAGGATTTCTATAAATGTACAATAGAGCTCACTTGGGAAACAAGGGCAACACACCTTCAAGAGGGCACAAGGACTTGCACCTGCACCTCCCACACGACCTCAATTATATCCTGCATCCACTTCCTTTCAGAAAGGCATGGCACTTGTGATTCCCTTAAGAAAAAGTACATTTCACCTTTCTATGCTTCATTTCAGTTTGGCATTTATATAGCTCAGAAGATAACTACACCTTTTTCTGGTGATGTTAGCATATGATTAAGTGTTCCTCAAACAGGGGCACCTTTCTTGGAGATGGTAATTGAAGTCAGCCCATGGACTGGCCTGAGAGGCTGCATTAGCAGTTCAAACACTGTTCTCTTCTGCTTCTGAGGAGAGAGCTAATCTTCAGGTGGAGTGCAATAGCTGGAGCCTTGGAGAGAAATAGAAATGGCAAGATGTCTGCCTTTTACTTGGTGGACAAGCCCATCACAACATCACTCCAAGTGGCAAAACACAACTGGAACGAATCAAAACAAAGCCACAGCCCCTTTGAGTTCCTACGGAGGGAGTGGTGTTTTCCTCAAGTATTTCCAAGCAGTGGTCAGAGTGGGTGGGTGTGGGGAGTCAAAGGCTTCAGTACAAACTGTTTACTGAAATAATTCCCTTTAATTGCCCTCCCTCTGCAGTTTTTAGCCATGGAATCACTTGTGCCCTGAGAAGGGGCAAGTACATACCATTTGTGACTGCAATTAAAGCACAGTAATTAACCAATCCCTCCATTTCTGCAAGAAAAGCTTCTTAAGCTGATAATGAATTTAAGCATTTGAAAGTAGTGAAACTGATTTTCCATGCAGCAATAGCATAGGAACTGCTAAATGCTTTCCTCTTGACTGTTCACTGAGCACCTGAAATGATGCAGATCATTACTTCAGCAGGCACCAGGGCTGTTAATCTCAAGATTTACACAGGAGGCAAAAACTTATATTGCAGTATAGCCACAGAAGTGCAACTGTACAATGTACACAAATTTTATATGAAACAATAGGCTCTTCTGAAAAATTACAGTAATTCGGGTGTGAGAAAGCAAAAAGACATAAATCTGTACAAATATTGTTAGGACAGCCAGGGTGAATTTACACAGCACACCAACTGCCAATTAAAAATGTTAAACAAAAGCCAACCATCTTGATCTCTAAGTTTTTTCCTCCCAGCTGCTGTGTAGGCACTTTATTTAGAGCAGCTGTGTTATTAAGAAAGAAAGAAAAAAACTGAAGCAACTCTTATGCACTTAAAAAATCCTGTGCAGAACTTTGACCCTGCTGTGGAGGGCTTAGCCTATGTTTAGGCCAGCAGAACCTACTTGACTCATGTCCCAGATTTAGCACTGAGAGGAAAATTCATCTTCAGCACAAATCTAATAAATGAGTAGGGCATCATTTGAGTTCAGGAGCCAAGTCTCATACAACCAAAGCACAATTAAGTATCAGGCAAGGAAAACGTTGAAAGGCAGAGAAACTTCCCAACTGGAGGTTATAAACCAGGATAAATAAACCACAATGACAAGGGGCATCTTTGAATTACATCTCCATTACAGTTAAGCCATAGATTATCAGCCACTTCACTTTGCAAAACTGAGAAAAAAATGTGCTTGCTTCTCATTCTGCAGCTGGGCAGCTGCACTCTGAATGCTGCATCAGCAGCAGTGACTAGTGTCAAGCTTTTCCCTTGTCACCTGTCCTGTACCCCAGGAGCCATTCTGATCTTTCAAAAGCTGTTTTTTCACAACCTCATGGGATTCACTTTCTATTTCCTCATACCTAATTTTAAAGATCTTATAGGAAGCACAAGCAGTCTTACCCAGGTCAACACCACAGTAGCTACCCTAACACAGAAAGGCCAGCCTGAGCTGCCATCATTTGGTGATGCAGGACACTTTTCACCAGGAAACCTCACTGAACTATCACCTACACCAAAATGTCTCAGGCACAGCTCTGCTCAGTCCATGGCAGTGCAACAGTTCAAATGAAGGAACACTTTGCCTCAGCTAGGAAAAACACATCAGAAGAAAACAAAAGTTAGAGGTGGAAAAACAAAGCAAAGTAGAAGATTTTATTATCCTTTTTCTTGAGTTCTATACTACTCTCCCCCATCTCTGAAATAGTTCTGGAACTCTCACAAACACATTGAAAAAAGCATGTAAGAGCCCTTGTCCTAGAGGAACAAAACAGAACTGGGTCAGAAAACTGGGAAACATCTGACTTGCTCAGGCCAACACAATAAGGCAAAAAGTGAAGTTTTGATTGGAATGTGGCCATGCTGGCTCAAAGCAGTTATCTCCTACACTGACTTCAGTACTGATGCCTTGAGCAAAAGAAGTATCACGTTCCACATTTTGAAGAGGACATGCTTGGTTCCATCCTCCACATTGTACATCCACCCAGCAGCAAAGAGAAAAAAAACCTTCATAACCTTTTCCTGACTTTATCTAAAAATCACCTGGTACTTGTCAACAGAAGCAAGAGCAGGGATGACAAAATGTCATCTAAGAGCAGGCACTTGACCTTCCTGTCTTGCAATAGCTGAGTGCACCTAGCCAGGTATTGCCATTCCTGTGACACCGTGCACTGAGAACAAACGGAGCCCCGAGCTCCTGCTCCTCTCCATTTAGATCAATCCATTTTGAATACCATTATTATCTTAATATGAGACGACTTCTAGAACAGTTAACCCTGCACTGCTTTTACCTATTCAAAAATTTACACTGCTTCTCTGCTGCTAGAAAGAATCCCAGAGACAAAAAATGTTCAGGTCTGCTCCTAGTCACTGTCATTGTGTGATAGCCTTCTTGGTCCTTTTTTAAATTTTTCTCTCCCATACAAGGAAAGGAGGCAAGATTTATTCCCCCAAAACTGTTAAAACAAGACAGATGAACAGAGGAAGACAAAGCAGTGTGAATGCAGCAAAAGTGCATAAACACAGAGGTGAAAGCACAAGGGTGGGACCCTGCTGGGAGACAGTGTAAGAGCCATTAACAGCACGCAGCACAAACTATGTTTACACAAACCCTGAGGATACACATCTGGATGGTATTGACAGAAGTGACCTTGTTACAAAAGCAGGGGTATCACCAGCTCTCCAATATTGCAGGAGATGTCCCAAGCAAATAAAGGCCTTGTTTCCATTTGTATTATATAAATTGAAATAATTCAACCACCTTCCAACAACATTTTACATTTCACAATCACTACCTTCTCTACATCATGGGTAATTCAAAACCAGCATTCATTTTAAAGGCTATGTATTTCACAGAAGAGGAAACTGAGGCACAGACTATCAAGAGATTACTCCCCACTGCTTCAGTGCCTCCAGTCAGGATGAGTTTACATGGAACACTGGTGGTCAGCAACAGCAGTAAGTCTGAAATGCATCACTGACTGACAAACAGACTCCTGCCTCTTCCACCATCTCAAGAGAAGACTCTGGTTCTTTAACTTTTCAAGCCACTGAAGAGCCCAGCTGAAAAAGTTTATTCTTTCTGTGTGGCAGATTTTGTGAAATGTCCCACAAATGGAAGGTTGCCTCTGGAACTCATTTATCAGGAATTTCAACAATGCTCTACACAGATGTTGCATATCATGTTAGGCTCCAGCTAAAAGTCAAAATGTTGTTGAAGTCTAACATGAAGGATTAACTCCACTGGACTTTAAACAGCAGAACTCTCATGAATACTGGCTGTAATTCCCTCTCATGGCAATGAGAATATACCAGCATCCAACAGTAAAACGACCAAAGCAAAAAACTTGACAGTCCTCTGAAGTTCACTGGCACGATGTGCCTGGCCAGGGCCCTGTAGGCTGCACCTTGTCGTCTTCCCTGCACACTTTTTTCCCCACAATTCAGCAGAAATTCACATGTGTTTGCTAAACTTTCCCTAAGCACTCAAGATTCTAGTCAGTTTTCTTAAATTCTCAACATCAGCTACTATTTCTGCAGAGCTTCTAAACTCCTTTAGCATTTTCTCTCTCTGGTTCTTTATTGCCCACTCTACCTTAGCATCTGATGCCTAACATCCATCTCCTTCAGTATGTGCATGAAGCACTCAGACTCCCATTAAGTAACTGTGAAAAGCCAGTTCTTTGACCAAGAGCAGGAGCCATTTCTTCCTCGACTTTCACAACAACCTTCTCCAACTGTCAAATACAACTCACAGGAGCTCTGCCCCAGAGTTTTTATTACCAGCCCCTTTCAATCAAAGGCACTGGGCCAAAATAAACCATCTCACTCACTAGTACTGCAACTTGCTGTCCATCACTGCTATTCTTAGCATACTTGGCACCGTGTCCTAGGGATTGCTCATTTTAAGAAATGTATATAGGGGAACAGGATGACAAAGTGAGATTCTTGACTCCTTCAATGGCCTAACAGAGAGCCTGAGAAACAGGGATGTACAGAAACTGCCCCAATGGCATCCATCAATAGAGGCAGAGACATGTTTATCTTCTTTACAAGAAGCTTTACAAGCTGTAAGTGTTCAGGTTATTTGTAGAGCCTCAGTTTCAATTCCATGAAGCCTAATCTAAATTTTTGCTGAAGTTGCTATATTAATAGCAGCTTCTTATTCTCCTGGGAAGTATCAACACAATCATCTCTTGGACTCTTTAATATAGGCTAATAACCAAGGAAGGCAAAAAGCAAACTACAAAGCAGACAACAACCCAGCTTAGAGAGGTTCTTTTTTATTAGTTGGCAAGCAAATGAAAACTCTGTATCTACAAAGGTAGAATGAAGTATTTCAGAAATGCATTTCTTATTCCTACATGGTGAGATGTCGCCGGTGATGGGGGCCTCTGTGAGACCCCAAAACTGCCCAGGCAGTTCTCAGTGACAAGGCACATTTGCAAGCCTTGCCCAGATACAATCTGGCTCACGAAGTGCCACCAAAGCCAGCAGAGACAAGAGATCAAGATATGCAGCCAGGAAAGCTCCATAGAGTTTATTCTATGAAGGGGTCTAACCTAGCAAATCCAAATGGGTAGGGTTTCTAAGGTGTTTTTATATATTTTGAGGGTTTTGCATTTTGCACCAATTACCAAGGGAATTCTAAAACTAACCAACCTACAAAGGACTTTAGTTGAGAAATTAACCAATAATGTAAGAGGAAAATGAACCACTAATATTACAGAAAGATAACACAGGGGTCTACATAAGAGGGGGGGCAAAATACTTCTTGGTATTAGTCACTCTAAGCAAGCAATTTTTTATCCTTAAGGTATTGTCTTCCATGGCGCCCCTTCCAAGGGGCTTGGAGAGGGTTTCTGCTTCAGAAATGGTTTCTGCTCCCCCCACAGTGAGAAAAGCCTTTTCCAATAGATTGAAGTCCCTCGGTTCAATATTAACATTAACATGAACTTTTCAAGTAGTTTCTGCTCCTGCAGATCAGCCACGTGCTTTTTAAAAACCTTTTTTTCAGAAAAGTAAAAAAAGTTCTTTAGTCTCCAAACTGAAGCCAGCTCTACATACACTCATAGGTCAAATCTCAAACCCTGCTATTTCTTTATGTGGACAGTAAGAAAAGCATGGCTGTTGTAAGAAGTGCAAATCCTGAAGGAGTGTCCCAGTCATGTGAATGTGAGCTGGAAAACAGAGCAACATTCTGTAAATTTTCTAGTCTTACAGCCAATTTTGACTGTCATACATACACTTACATGCTTCTCTTACAAAGCCTCTTCAGTCCTTTTTGTGGCTCACCAGCTCACTCACTTTACAGAGGTCCTTCTGGGGAAAACCGTTTTTATTTCTTTGCACCCTTGCTCCTGATTTCCATGTCAATTAATCAAGAGATGAGGTTCACTATAAGCCATCAGTCCTTGTTACTGCTCACCACGGCGCTGGTGTGTCCATCTGCTGTGCTGGTGAGGCTGGCTGGAGCCACAGATCTGCTGGCAGGCTCCAGGGCAGGCAGCCAAAGAGCTGCTGGCCTTCCAGCAGCATCATCCTTCTCCCTTAAAAATGCCACATCCTTCTCCCACAAACACACAGCAACTGCTCTCCAGCTGAGCCATCCAAATCACTCCACTGCCTTAGCATGAAGATGTATCCTGAGCTTTGAAACAAAACGTTTGTGTGCCTGAAGGATGTCAGGGGTTACCTACAGAAACCTGCCCAAGTATTTCCCTGGGCTGTCAAACAGCCAAGCACAACAGCAGCAGTCATTCTAACAGGCCAGGACCAGCTGTCTACAGCAAGGGCCATTTTCTTGGTCAATAGAGGGGCTTCACAAATAAGTTATTATGTAGTGGTTGAACGATATCCATAAAATTTCTTTGCTTCAAAGCTGATTTGATGTAGATGAAATAAATCACTGAGTAGCCCTCGTTTTACTGGCTTAATTACTTTTAAGCTTTTTCCCTAGTTTATTGGGCAACATTTTCAGAAGCCCTCAAGTTCTCCTGATGCCTGGTATTCCTCCCACCAGCCAAAGCAGATATGCATCTGGAAAGAACACAACCCAATTATTTTGCTTATAATAACAACCAAACAGACCTTATGGAAACAAATTTCATCTCCTATGCACAGGAAAGTGTGAATAGTGAAACAATGATCGATGGAGGTAATGAAAGATGGAGCAAAGTGTTTTTGGACCAGTTTCCACAGGAGCAGCCCAAGCACATGCACGGCTGCACCCAGCAGTGTGAGAGGACACAAGGCTTGTGCTGCAGCCAACAGCAAACCACTCACTAGAACACATCACCACCTCCTGATGTGCTTGAGTCTTCAATATGGTAATACAAAAATAGTGTGGCTGCATCACAATGCAGTGGGAAAAATCATACACCTTGGATGTTTTGTCCTATTTCAACATCAAGGATATTCCATTAGGCAAGGACAGTCTTTTAGTAGAGTAATATTTCATGGGGGGGGAAAAAACCCCATCAGCTTTTCAGTTTCTGAATCAGAAAAATAAAAAAAAAAAAAAAGCATTTCCAGATATCCTTTTGAAAAAGGACCATTGATACCAATTCTATTGTCTACTTCAGAGATCTTTAAAAGACATTTTGCAATTTCAAGCCAAAGCGCATCACTCTGTCAATGGGGAAGGAAGAGGAAAGAAAGGGGAAAACAATTTAATTTCCCCTGCTCATCTGAGCACACATCAAGTGAGGCTTTCAACAGCCTCATAAAAATGTGCAAGGCAGACAGAAAATAATTTAGGATGCGTTTAGAATTTATTGACTTGGCCTGGTCATACGTGAGATAACATATCTTGCTGTTGGTACAGCAAGTGAGGAAAATAAAATTAAAGCTCATCTGTGGAAACTGGCAGGCTTAGCTTTGAATGGAGCTTCTAACCATACCAAAACAATAAATATCTGATCTCTTTGGAAAACACATTCAAATGTCTCCAAATTAGCCAAATTAATTGCAAAATAACTTCCTGAAGAAGAAATGGGCTACAAAACCACTCGTGGTGGTAGGTATGAGAGACTGAGCACTTCAAGACTAGTCACTGGCCCTTTGCTCCTAGTGTTCCACGTGGCCAGGGAAAGCTTCCTTTACAGGAGAAGCCCTATTTCAGAACTACCACCTGAAAGAAGCCCAGTATTTTACATTCTTACTACATCAGTTTGACTCTGCCTTATTCAGTACTTCCTGCTTGAACAAAAAGTCCCAGTATTTTGTCTGGGGGTGAGGGGGAGATGTTAATTTACAGGGAAAGGTGAGGGTGGTTTAAGCCAAGAAGAGCCTGACAAGCATGGGTATATGAACTCTAGCTTTCTGTTATACATTATTCATCCTTTGCCTAACCCTTCCCCATCACGCAGCCAGATGTTGCCAACTTTGTCAGCATGACTTCTGCAGTGATGGCTTTACATGGCAAGGGACTGTGCCACCACCTGCCACTGAGAAGGTATCTGCACCTCTTAGGGAAGCTCAGTACTTACTTGAATTATTTGTAACTCTGGTGGTTCTAAAGGAGGGCTTCAAAAATAAAATCTTAAAAGTTCTCTCAAGGCTGAAGTGCAAAAATATATTAAGAGATGTGAGATGCCTCAATTTCTTTGTGGTTTTTTAACTCTTCAAACAGGTCAACTTCCCTCCTGGTATTGGGGAAATTTTTGAACCCCAGACTGCTGACTTCACACCAACCAAGACATGCAAGCAGATCCCAGACAGAACAGAAGACAAGAGTGCAAGAAAATCCAGACACACTATTCAGTCTCCCCAGCTTATGCCTGGAGTAAGTCATCTGAATCTGATTGTGTTTCAAGAGAAAATAACTAGAACATCCAATGGGATTTTTTAAGATTTACTTTTGAATATACCTGTGAGAAGGTCTGGGAAAGAAGTATCTTGTTGAATACCTTACAAGCTACAGAGAAAGCAATCCAACATTTTACAAAATAAGAAACACAGCAGAAAACAAAACCAGCCAAAAGCTCTTCAAAATGATCAAGCAGAGTTCCTTGCAATCTACCTCTTGATTAAGGAAGAAGTTTGGGATGCTTCAAAGGGTACAAAATTTCACTGAAAAAGCCACCACCTCAGCACTGAGGAGAGAACAGCAAAGCCTGTCCGGGCTCAGTACCAACCTCCACGGCCTCTCCCCGGGATTATCTCTGTAGCCTCCCATTCAGTGCTGTTTAACACACCACAGCACACATTTTAGCTGCTAATTCAGCTCTCTGGTCTAAACAGGCAACAGAAGCAAACAGATCATTTCTCCCCAGACCCCGATTTCAAATCTACAATTGTTTATCTATGCACAGAAGTGCTCACAAATTCATCTCCAGCAGCCCCTGGAACACAAAGCTCGGTAACTTGATATGATTTCCATGAGCCCAGATACAGAGACTGAAGGAAGGACCATTAAAACAAAACAAAACCAGCAATGAACTACAAGGGAGTCAATGATGTTTCAAGGCATGTAAGCAAGTCTGTCCTACTGATCACTCTGCCAGTTCTTCAACTGAACCACAACTGAAAAGCCAATTTAATAAACATCTCTCATTTCAACAGGCAGGATGCCACCAGGCACCAAGACATGTTGCAGCTCAGCAAGAAGATAATGCAATGATCACTGGGTGGGTATAATAGAGGGATTATTTTACAATTACAGCAACAATGAAAAAGCAATTTATACAGTAACGCGCTAACGTACTGGCAAGCGCCTGTCCAAAGGGATTAAATGAAAGTCTGACAGACTATAGACAGAAGAATGTCTTTTGCTAAAGGTTTATGAACTTCTCTAGACAGTCATATTTCTAAACCATGACCCTTAAAGACAGCATCTTGCATTTAGACTCATTTTAGGTAACAGGCACAATGCACAAGTAAGAAATAAAGTTCACTTTGAGAATTCTTATTTATTTAAAGAGAAGCAAAAGCATATATGAAAAGGCTGGGTCACTTTTCTCTGCTTCAGAAAGCATTCTTCAGTATGCCCAAAATGCCGTCATTTCTTGGGTTAAAAATGGTCAAGGAACCTCAGAGGTGACACAGGTAGTTCTTGGGAAGCTCCTGCTGCAGCAGTGACTTTGACAGAATGTTTCAGAAGCCCTCAGCAGGAATAATAAGGAAGCAGCTGTGAGAGAGGAAGCTATCCAGGAACACTGTGGATGGCCAGAATGGTTCACAGTGTCTCATGCCCCTGAAGCAACACCCCCAGTACTCTCTGGAAAAGAGCTGCTTAACAGAATCAACTTGCAAGGATAACCTGCAGGTAGATCAGGCTCTCTTCAGAGCAAGGAACATTCAACTGAGACGGAAAAAAAACCTCACGCTTCAGAAGAGAAATTCTGGTAGTTCAAAGGGAGGGCAGATGAACATTTTTACAAACCACAGAGCTTTTAGCTCTGGTTGATTTATTAAATGGGTCGTCCTCTTTTTCCTATCACTTCAGGCAACAGATGAATTATTCAATGAGCTCCAGTTGACTATGTTGTTTCTAAAACACTTGGGCTACCTCTGGGGAAGGAAGACAAGAGGCAAGGGGGAATAAAAACATGTTTAAAAGTTAAAGAATTTAAGAGAAGTGGGTCCTATTCATTTAGGGAAGTCTCAAAAGCAGAGAGGAAGTCAAGAATTTCTGCAGGTCTCCTGGCTAAGGAAACTTGTACCACATGGAGAAGTAGAGATGTGCAGCTCAGCTGCAAAGCCCACAGCACGGGGGCAGCCTTGTTGCTCCCACACCAGTTCAAGGGTGATGCCCCCTCTGCTCCCACAAACAGGATTCAAGGCTCCAGCTCAGTGATACTCACCATATGTCTGGAAACAAACACATGCTTTAGCCTCTGAACTTTCCCATCCCTAACAGAAGTGTCAGAAGAATTTCTCCTGCAGTCCAGTTAAGAGAAAAGCAGTTTTCAGACAATCCTTCAGTTAATTAACTGCAGTACTTTTTTTTGCCAGCCCAAAGCAGAGTGGCTCAAACTGGACAGGGAGAACAAGAACGAAGCCAACTTCTCAGTGAGGCAAATACCAAACCATCAGGCTAACAAAATAACATTCCTCTGAACACACCATTTCACACGGATCACCGCTTCCAGGACTTAACTTCATAGTGGCATTTAATTAATGAAAGCACTGTGATTGTTATGTGAACAGAGGTTAGTTTTCAGATGTTTTTCAGATTTCAGCAGTAGCAGAAGTGGTCATGAAGTAGCAGATGAGCTCTTGCAGAACAATCGATCATCTAGCAAAGAAGAGGCACTTGCTCCAGAGAAGGCTGGCTTGCTAGAAGAAAGCCTGTTGACAGCAGGGAATCCCTGCCCAGGGAATCATTTTTGCTTGCTCAGTAATTGGAGCTGGATGCAGGAAAACACAGGGATCCATTAGCATCAGCCAAAACAATAGTACATCAGGAAATACATTAAAAAAAAATATAATCAAAAAAAGGGAAGGACCTGACAGCAAATCACTGAAACCAAAACCAGACAGTTCTTTACTACACTAAAAAAAATTAAAACCCCAAAACCTGTAGATAATTTACTAATGTATGACATATTTTACTACTGTTCCCAAACACTTGCAAATGACATATGTGTATTTCAAAATAAAATTAGTTACTTATGGCTTCTTTAAAGATTACAAGAAATTTACAGGCACATAATCTATAAAGATATAACCAGAGCATTCTGACCTGAATAAATCAGAGGATTCCACATGCCAACTGATGCTCAAATATAAAGATTAAAACCAGAATGCAGCATCGACTGCTGATAAGAACTTCAGAAATGTAAAAATGGTAAAAGTCAACAAAAAAATAGTCAGAGCAAAGAATCAGGGGCCCAGACCTGGGTCCTGTAAGTCTGCCAACCCTTACCTGTTTTGTGGGTCAAGTACCAGTACTGGATATTGAATTCTCTCTCTTCACCCACCAGCGAGTAGGAGAAATAACAGTATATACTCACTGGATTTATCCTCCCCGAAGAATTCTCATTCCTTTCAAATGTTGTCTTGAACCAAAACACTCCATCCCAACTGCTGCATTGTCCTGGGTACCTTACTAATTCCTACATGGCTTTGATTGCAAAACAGGCAAGATTCTTTTCCAGTGATCTCTTAATATTTCTTCCTGTGTCTTCTAAAATTTCTTCCCAGCTGCTTCTTTGGTTGCCATTTATCTTTTGTACAGATGAAGCCTATCCAATCCAGAAAGTCCAGGTTCTCATTACTGCAGAAACAGCACTGATGCAGGAATTTTAAATATGTGGGTTTAGTTGATGCATAATCATTGGGATAACTGAGAATGCAGTGTAAGAATTACTCATTCCAGTGATTTCAACAGGATACTTTAATAGCTTTTTGTAAAAAAGGAAGTTTGAGCTTCTGAATCACCTATGTAAAACAATCAAATCTGCCTATTATTTTTTTTTTAACTAAGAACACAGTCTTTTTGTTGTATTCCAGTAAAGCTGCTTCATTGTAACAGGGCATATTGCACAATGCCAATTTCCAGCCTCTAGTGTCATTGGGAAATTCTCACTCGAGTAACTTCCATTCAGTCCTAGCCAAGAGCATTAGAATTTGTATAAAGCTGACGTGCTTTATCCAGAGAACAGCATCCAACCAATCCATTTCAAACAATCAATAAAGTTTACTATACAGACCCAAAAGTCAATATTGAGGACACATCTTTGAAGTAATCTAGAATATCATCTCTGGAGAAAACCACTCGCTAAAGCCACTTAATTTTAATTTTGTGTTTGTTTTTTGTATTTTGTTTTAAATAAGCAAACAAGATTATGACAGAAATTATGCAATAGACAGAAAAGGGGCTTATCTAAAGTAAATAAAGCTTCCTGTTTGCAACCAGCTGACAGCATTTGGTATTTCTCTCTCCTTCCCTCCTCCTCTGTAAGAGAAACTTTTCTGGTTACAAATCAACTTTCAGAAGAGATGTTCAGGTGAGTAATGACTCCCTTCTCCGTGTGGCCATTCTCATGGCACCACTGAGCAGGAAAATTGATAGGACACAGTGCAAATTTGACAGTGAGCAGTTCAGACACCGAATGCTGCTTGAACTTGTACATATTTTTTTAATCTTCACTTTTTGGAACAGTAGGTACTTTATAAAGAGCAATGCAAGCTTGAGATGCACCAATCAGTAAGTTCAATGCAACTCACGAAGATTTATAGAGTTTCCATTCAAATAACTCCAACTTCCTCAGACTTTCAGAAACATCATCACACAATATTGAGACAGCCCCTCCAAAGATGTTTTGCATTAATCAAATGATGCAGCACCAGCAGATAAGGGACTGACAGTGGGTTTGTAGTGACAAAGAGCATAGGGGCAAGATGTTCAGGATGAGTGACCTCTCGTCCAAACCTTCTCTACAGACCAAGCCTCTCACTAAGTTACACGAGGTCACATTTTCTCCTGACAGCCATCAGAGGAAGAACACTGAGGGCACTGCTCTGGGGAGAAGGCGCCTCCCATCAGCCTGGGAACAGAGGAAGCTGCCTGTGAGATCTCCCCAACAAACAAAGCAGAACTGTCAGGATGTACTGGCAGGGTGAGCCTGAGCACCTGCAGTTTCTACAGTCTTCACAGTTCTGCCTGCTTGACCTCTCAGGTGACCAAGAACTCCAGGCTACACCTGACTGTACAAACAACCATATCCACAGACACTCTGCTGTAACATACTACCAAATGAACTAGAAAAATGGAAAGGACAGAGGTACCCTAGTATTCAAATGAGAGCTTTCAGACTGGAAAAAGAACCAGAAGTAGCCAGGACAGCAACCTGACATTACCTCCAACAAAGCTGCTTTAAACAGGAACATCACACATTTATCTGCAAATTCCTCCCATTTATTTTTTACTATTCAGCAAAACCAGGTCAGATGCCCTATGTACATGCAAAAACTCCTACTGGCTCTGCTTTGTGGGCAGTGTTGACTACATATGTTTCACTTGCCATGTCTCTTACCACCTACTGAATACACAGGGATCAGCATCTGGAATCCTCACTGCTGCTGGCAACACAGACACAGCAAAAGGTCCAATCTTCAGCCCTGGAGCTACAGGTGCTTCTGGCACGGTGCCTGCTCTCACCTCAGCCCACATAGGGTATGTATTATTTACTTTGTACAGATATTTAACCTGCCCAAGGACTGTCCACTTGTCTGCCCACAGGGGAGAGGAATTAAATTAGTCATTATAAAGAAAGAAAAAAAAACCAAAACCTCCTACAGCTCCTTTTCCTCTCTGCTCTGTGAGGAACATGCCCAACTGAAGTGATTCCAGCAGAGGCAAATATCCTGAGCCTTTAGCATTAAAACGAAGGGGAGTGAACAGGGGGCAATTCTCCAGGGTCCAGATCCCCGAATGGGACAAGAAATGATGGGGTATCCTAATATGCCTTTCCTCTTTACATTGTTATCTACGAAATCTAGATTCAAATCATCAGATTTAGTACTTTATCATTTCTGATTTTGCACGCAGAAGTCCTGAAAATCACATCATCCACTGGAAAGAGTAATTGTTGGTTGACTTATCCCAAACTTCAGACAATAACTGTTTACTGATATTCTCACAGAGGTAGTCAACAACAGACAGAATCCCACATTAGCTCCCCACAGCCAAGCTAACAGACTTTTTGGTAAATAATACACTGGAATAGGGCTCCCCAGGATAAGAGCCACTATGGAACCCTTCTTCAGCCTGAGGATGGGCCCCTAAAGCTTGCCCTAACTCTTGGCAGCAAGACCAGCTTTACCCTTAGAATGTGTTGGCCTTTTCACTAATTTTTTCTGTTTAATAAAAACAAGGCACAGAAGAGAGAAGGTAGAGAGAAGGAGGACAAAGCAAATAGTCTAGGATCCCTTATTAGATTTTTTCTTTTCTGTAGAAAAATAAACAAACCCAGGGAGCCTTATGGCACAGGAGGTTCTAACTGTTCTCTGTAGACCTTCCAAGCACAAGAGAAGAAAAACAAAGACATTAATCCGGGCAGTAACAACGCCAATAACCACATTCCAAAAGCCATGGTGCAGTTAAGGTACCTCACTGCTGCATCACCACCACAATACATTATGTCAGGTAAGAAATATGGAATTGGAATTCTCCAAACCTACAGGGATTGAAAACTCACATGAATTCCAAGAAAGATCAGGGAAAAAAAAAAAAATCTTAGCCTTTCTCTTAACCTGTCACATTTAAAAGATGACAAAAAACTCTTTCCATTCCCTTAAAATCTGGAAATTTTACAGGGAGTATTTCCTCAGCACTGATCCTCCTGCACTTGGCTCACTAGTCTGCTGTCATTCCAAATGCCTCTGGAAACATCAGCAGGATCCAGATACCCCAATTAAAAGCTGGCATGTACTCAACTGCACTGCTGAACAACCAAATGTTTGTCCTCCAATTACTGTCCAACAACTCCCTCTGCAAAGCTGCCCCTCCAGCACTGCATTCTGCAACTCGCAATAGTCAATTTGGGAAGTTTGCAATAGTTTAAAATAAATGTATCACTTTCTTAATGTACACAATGAAGTCTTTCTAGGCATAGGACAATCAATTTAGTTCTGTTACTCATAAAAGCTCTTAAAACCTGTTTCCAAGGCTCTCCTAGCACTCCAACTATCTTTTATTAGACATACGTAGATCTCAGGAACTTAACTGTTGTCCTTCTGATCAAACTGCCTCCTGTCTTCAACTCCCACAGTCAGAGCTACTGAAGGAGACACTGTCATTAACTGCAGCCTCTTCTTCAATAAAATCCACAGCATGAAAAATGCAGAAATAGGTCACTTGGAAAAACCACACAGAATTTGCAACCAACACAGACCACGTATGGCAAAATAATGGTACACAAAGATGCTCAGCCTTCACTACAGAGCTCTGCACATCACTGCTCTCACTCACGGTTCATGAGGCTCACACAAAATATCTGTTTAGGGAAGAGCACCAAGTTGAACTTCAGAAGAGGCAGGCAAAAGGAAAAAAAGTCAACTTCTACATGTTTAGCAGTGGAGCTAGCACAGACTGTGCACCCCCTACAGCAGAGAAGGCCTATTCCATTTACCTGCTGTTAAGTAATTCAAAACCAATTTATTTACATGAGCTTTTCCTTAACAAACAACATTGAAGTGGAAGTCATAAGTAGTTTACTTGAAAAGACAACAGGCAGCATAGGACTACAACACCTCCCAGAAGTTCAAGTGGATATGCCTTACAACCTTACTTTTTAGAGGTGGTCACTAGAACAGAGGAATTTTGGAAACAAACAAAATACCATCAAAATCAGTATTCTGGTTCCTCTTTGCAGCATGAAATCAACTTCCACCCTGCCAAACTAGCAGAGTGGTTTCACCAGCATCACCTGAGCTTAGCACCTTACAATGTTTTAATTTACTTATTTTTCAATGGACTATCCCTTCAATTTTTCTGCATCTTGGCATGTTTGGTGATTGTTTAAAAATATTTATCATGAAATCTGCCAGTGTGGAAAGAGAAAAATCGTGTGGAATCTTAGCAGTATAAATAAATAGCTGATGGGATAGTGCAGGGAGGTGGTCAGTGGTGTCCAGGGTAAAGACAAGAGGCTTTGGGCACAAACTCAAACACAGAATGTTCTGTCTCAACACCAGACACTGTGAGGTTGACTGAGCACTGGCAGAGATTGCCATGGGGGCTGCAGAATGTCATCCTTGGAGACATCCAAAAGTCACCTGCAAATGGCCCTTCCTGAGCAGGGAGTTGGACCAGGTGACTCCAGAGGTCCCTTCCAAACTCAGCCACTTGGTGATTCTCTTGCTCCAAAATATATCCTACTGTTTTCAAAATTATGAATCTGCATTCCAGTTCCTCTCCAGACACTCCCCACCTAAAGCTAGCCAAAACGGAAAACAAACCTCAAAGCCTTTCTGAATTGCCTCCCCCACATTCAAATCTGCAGTGGCCATAAACTCATGCATAGTAATGATCAGCTTTACTTGGGGCTAAATAAACAGACTTCACTCAGCACTGCTTTCTAACTGTGGAACAGAAGACCACGAGTTTCCTTTTGCTCATCAGACAAGCAAATAGATATAAAAGTAAGTCTGGAACTTTGGAAGAGCTTGTCTTCCAGATATCTACCCCATCCAAAACACATCTGTCCAAATAATTAATATACCATAATCTTAAGTGATACAAAGTAAAATAAGAAATATCTGTTCCACACAGTTTCTATACACCTCACTGCATTTTCAGGCATGGTCTGAAAGCTACACCCCTCGAAACACCAGAAGCACTGATATTGTCCCTCAGATAACCCCAAAGTTACATCCCCCTGGCTTCCTCAGTGCAGAATCCACTACTGTGACCTGCTTACCTTTATCCGAGTAACAAAGTGTTGACAATCCCTCCAGAAGGAGCAAAAGTTCAAAGTTATCTCCAGGAGATGTGCTAAAGCCTGCCCAGTCTGTCTCACCTCCCCACTGCCCAGCTGGATTGGATGGCCTGGCAAAGCTGTCCCTGCTCACCTTCAGCCTCCCACGATCCTGCTAAAGGGATCCCATCAACAAGTCCAATCATACAAACAAGCCCTTCACAATCCCCCTTTTAAAAAGCTCATTAAAATCCGGCTCTTCATCAGTCATTGTTGTAAAAACCTCTCCACTCTCCGCCTATGTGATCTAACTTTATTTAAAATAAAGAATATGTTCCTGAGGTTCCTGTCTGGCCAATCAACCCCCTTAAATCAGGCACCTTTAATCACATGGTCCCCACTAGGGGTAACAAAGAGGCACATTCTCATGTATGTTCTTTATACCTGCAATATATTCCTAATACTCTAACAGATATCTGCTCTCTGTCATACTCTGTGTGCTTGTTTAACCTTTACATCATTGTTGTCCAGAATTAATTCCATGTAATCTCTGACAGACTGTCTCCATGGTACTGACACATCGCCCCACATTATTATATGCTGACATTCACAGCCACTTCATGAGAAAAATGGTCCTCACTTAGATGCTAAATCAGCAGCCATAGTATGCTCTAATGTGCTTCTCACTAAATTGATCCTTGCTATTGTCAGCCACAAAAATGCAACTGATACATTGCACACAATCTTCATTCATCACATTTCAATTAAATTTCAATAAGGCTGACTTCAAGAGCACCACCATCATCACCAGATGGCCGAAAGTTCAACTCAGCACCAGCAAACATAACTTGCTGTGCCATCAATACTCTCCATTTAACAGCTTCCTGCTCCTGTTTGGTAGCAACTCACTGTCCCCTAAAGCAAGAAACCCCAAAGATAACCCAGAGCTTGGATCTAGTCTGAGAGTTTGCAGCATTTAAGCCACCTACAAGGCCTTGTGGTGTGTAAAGATACCATCACAGAATGTGAGGAACAGCAGAGCCTCCAGCCTCCCTGCTATGAAGTATTTACATACACATGTGGGTGCTTTTTAGTTCTGGAAAACTTTTAAGGAAGCTGAAATTTTCAAAAGTATATTACAAGTGAAGCATTGAGTAGCTCCCAAACCTTGACAGCCAACATCTTTCTGCACTTAGAAAATTCAGTGAGCTAAAGGAAAGAAGTATTTAGGTACTTGAATTAGTGTATTGTCCCTCCAAAATGAGTACTGGGCTATAGAGATTTATCTTTTTACATCTTATATTACTTCAACAGTCAGCTAAATATAGAAAAATGGTAATTATTTAGCACATCTTTAAAGCAACAATTTCCCTCCCAATTAATTTCCAGTTCCTCAGATTAATTATCTACTCAAATTTTCTTGACGCACACACTGCAAGAAGCTGAATGTGTTTCCTGTAAATTCAATCACCTTCAGAAATAATGACCCTAAAAGAGCCTTCTAAGCAAAGAACCAGAAGTCCATTCCACTAAATCTGCCTGGATGGGGAGAAGGCAGACATGGATGTCACCCGACAGTAAACCCTGGAGCTTGAACCCAAGGAACAAGCTGTTTTCACTTATCCTCAGGGTAAATGACCCCAACATAATAACAAGTAGTTCCGGCCCAAGTCAGAATGAAACTCATTCCTCCCCCCAAAAACCAGGGATCATCATTATTGCTCACAACAACAGCCACTGTGGAGCCCAGCTCAGGAGTCTGAATGTCTGCTGAGCCTGCAGACAGTCCAGACCTATTTCTGTTAAGTTTAGGGACAAAGCCCCTGTAAATTTCTCTAATATATGATTGGAGACTTGGGGAGAGAAGTGGAAAGCAGAGAGATCAAGCACTGCCTTCCTGATACCAGACCAGAAGTCCCACCAGGGCAGTGCAACACACACTGCTGCACTCCCATCAGGCACAAACCATGCAGACCTTTCTCCACCCAGAGCCAGGAGAAGATTAGTTCCAACAGCTATTATTTTATTTTCAGCATTTCTCTATTCTTCTATGCTGTGGCCTTATCCTAGAAGAGGCAGTGTTGCAAAAGCCAAGGAACAAAGCCAGAGAGGCACTTTACCCCAGAGGAGGGCACAGAGCTGCCCTGCACAGCAGAGCCCTGCCTCGCCAGGGGACAGAGGTGCCTGTGCAGACACTCCTGTCACAGGACACTCCTCAGCCAGCTGTGACACGACTCGCCTTGGACCTGCCTCTGAAACCTGCCTTCACATTTCATCCAATCCTCTGGCGTGCATGGCTTTTGTCTCCTGTTGGAAGCATGATGGGGCAGGAGATTCTTTGCAGATAAGGTATTACTTCAGCATTGTACAATCAGAAGACAAGAACAAAAAAAAAACACTTACTACTCAAAGCTCTGTCATTTGAGCACAACAAAGGGGAACTTTCAGAACAAAGCATTTCTGAAATCAAATATCTGCTAAAAGCTTACACATTTCAAGTCTGTCTAGATTACTAACTAGGTCTAAGTGGAAATGCAAAATCAGACAATAGAAAGAAGGCACGGTTAGCATATAGTGCAATGATCTTATAAAATATTTAAGCAAAGCATGTGACCATTGATAATATGCACTGTGAACAGGCTGTGCACATAAACAACGTGGGGCTTTGGGGTTTTCCTCCAAACCTCTAGCATATGGGCATCTTTGGACAGGGAAGAAAAAAAAAGAAAGTTTAAGAAAGAAAAAACAAGTAATATACACAAGGACACATTTCAGATTTGCATGATACAGTCCCTGTGAGGTATATTTGTAATATTATGCACATTCTGGTTTAGGAACAGACACATGTACAGGGAGGTTCTGGAACCTTTGGGTTTTTGAGGAAACAACAGAAGAGGAAGGATTCTGCTGAGAACAAGGCTCTCATATTTACCTCCAGTCAGCTACTTCAGCAGGCTGTTTCTGCACTGAGGCTGGTCAAACCCAAACAAATCCATGATTTAATTATTAATAAAGCCCCCACCCCAGCTAAGGCAGGCAGGCAGCTGTACAAGACTATAAACACGTTAAATTACAGTATTTTTAATTCACCTGCCTAAAAAATCAAGCAAAGATAGCTTTTTCAAAAATTAGAATACCACAAGGAGACCAGGTAACAGGACCAAACTCTTCTTCTGAATCACACACTTCATCTGAGCACAGCACCTATTCCTGAAGCCACCCATGGACAAAGCCTGGGTAGGCTCCCTTCCTGCTCCAAACCCCAGACCAGAAAAATTCCAGAAAATTAAGCCAGCATTGATAATTTCTTGTAAGAAACACCCCAGAGATGATAATTATTTGCATGCCTTGCTTGACAATAAATAGACAGACATCAGGCAAAGGCAAGTTCTATAGGACCTTGTACAGCACACCAGCAGTAAAATTCACTTGCTTACCAACCAGAGAGGAGGGGAAGGCTTGCATCCGGGAAATATTCCAGGTATAGTGCCACAGATCAAAATTTGGGAAAAAAGCGTGATGGAAGTTATAGGCTGTAGCTATGGGTTTATGAAATTCATGTCAGCCTGGGGACAGGCTGAAGCAGGAAAAGGGGCCATGAACTGCACACTCCATTCCAGCATCAAATGAAGCACTGCACTGAACTGCACTGTCTGGACACCATGGCTGACCCACTCCTCAATGCAGGGGCCCTTTTATCTAGGGGCATTCAAATCTTATCAGAAAACAGCTAGACAACAGGCTACTGTTAATTTGTCTTAAGTGAGGAATTCTACACAGGGAGCAACGCTCAGGCTTTCTAGGAAGGTAACTCACAATAGCTTACTTCAACCTTGGTACGTGGTAAAAATATAAAACCATTTCCTATGTTAAAACACATTTATTCTCAGAGGGAAAATATAAACAATTAAGAATGTATCATATCATGCCCTTTGTCCTCCTTAGTCTACCTTCATTACCACTGACCAATTTTTCTGGCAAAGGTGAACAGTGGGTTCAAATCCAAACCATGGATTTGAAAAAAAAAAAAAAAAAATTAATGCTTTAAAGCTGAGAGTGACCCTTTGTAAGCAAACATTCTTTTACAGATGCAGTAAGTTTGATCATCACCATGATCACCATCAAACACTACATGGTTTCCATGTGAAGGAAGTGATGTTATGCAAAACTCAAAAAAATAATGAAGACTCTTTTCATAGCTACTATACCTTGTATGCCAGCAAAACACTGTACCAGCTTAAACAGCTGAGAAGACGAAGATAAATAACAGAATACAAAGAATACTACTAGAAACAAAATCTACTCTGGAAATTTATATTTTTAAGGCATTTAGACCTGTAACACCAACACTTATCCATAAGGAAGTGGTAGTCAAGTCTACACCCCAATGAAACCTTCAGCGCTCCAAATGTATCTGCAGCTGTCCTCATCTGCCCAGCTACAGGTTAAGAACAAACTAAATCATAAAGTGATATTCTGTAGCACAAGTTTTCCACTGCATCTGTGGCTACTGTGCGCATTTAGGTTCTTTGCAAAGTATTTCTTTAAACTGCTGCCTATTGGATACAAAGCAGAGACAAAAGCTGTAAGAAAGTTCTGTAAATTCTGGGATAATCCCAATACTGGTCAATCAATCATGCATCTTAATTTTAAAAATGCAATCAATACCGAAGATATAAAATATTGAAGAAATACTTAAGGCAGATATCTGTACTCCTCACAACTACTACAGAATGGAGCTGCATGGCTCCCCCACTCTTGCTGGGTTTATAACTAACTGCATCTGACTTAAACTCAGAAGACTTAGGAAAAATTGACGTTACACTTGAACAACATTTTGCTTGAGGTGTCCCCCCCAATAAAGTTGAAACACCTATACACCCCAGTTTTTACAACAATAAAATAATTACTTTCCTGTTACTGAAGTTGTACAGGACACCCTTGTCAAGAAGGCAAGGGGCTAAAACTGTCATGAAAGATAAAAAGAGCAGGGCAGTATTACACTGAAATCCCAGGAGGTTACCAACATCTTACTTAGAGGAAGATTCATTCAAATTTCATCAAGCTATTGAGTGAATAAGGTAGGCAGAAAGGATGCTGGTATCAAAGGGAAATTAATAATGACCTGAATTTGAAACACAGCAATCGCCCACACAGAGACTGAGACTCACAACGCCTCTGTGCCGCCCGCATTCGTCAGAGAAGGCTGCATTCTGGGACATGTCAATTAAAATTAAGAATGAAATAACTCTGTGCAACGGTGCTGAATGGCATTTTCTCTCAAGAGACCACAAGTTCCTATTGAGATTTCAGCTGTGCAATCAGACTTCCATTCTTAACTCTTTCATTTCCAATGGAATTGATCCATTCATAACACTCTTCCTTTTCCTTCAATTCTCAGCTAAATCCAAAGACATAATTTTATAGTCTTGGACCTACCTGTAGCCAAAATCTGGACTGTACTTCTCCAGAGTAAATGAGACACAAGTGCTGCAGAACACCAGCTCTAAATGGCTTTGGGCACTATCAGAAGCAAGTTGAGAAATTCAGGAACAAGATAAACCTGAGAAGTCGCAGAGTAACCCCAGGCTGAAGTACACTGCTCAACCAGGCAAACCAGGCAACAGCTCTGAGAAGCTGGACCTCAGCTGTCCAGAGCCAATATTTGAGTTTCCTTTGTCCAATGGAGAAGTCAGCCTTCATCACCTCACACTGCCTCCCCCACACACTGCACATCCCAGAGCTGCTTCCCAGCAACGTGAACAGCCCGTGTTCAGTGCAGATGGGACCAGGAGCTCACACAACGCCCTGGGCATCCAGGGCTGCACTCCCACCACCAGGACGGGAAACACAACAGAGCAGAACCCCAAAACAGAGGGCATCTATTTAGGGTGCATCATGAAGTGCTCAACAAAGCCATCCTGACATTTTGCCACATATTAAATGCTCCCAGAACATGGGAGCTGAATTTTAATCTTTTCCCAAATTTTTGCCATTCAAAAATCCACAGGCAGTATTAGAAAAAAAAAGAAAGTAGTTTAAAGTGTTGTGTTTCAGTCATAAACTTAAAAGGCATTTTTCAAAAACATTTATCTGTTATTTACAACCAGAAGAAAACTAATTCTTCTTGTCCCTTTAAAGGAAAAATGTGAATTTTTACAAGACTAAAACAAAACACTTAAGGGAATTTTAAATACAGGAAGGAGGGATAAGAGCATGGGAGAAGAACTCAACAAACTTCGTAAATATTTTTGTGATTCCAGTTGCCAAAACAGTATCCACATAATGTACCTCTGCCAAGTTTCTCTGAACAAGAAAATTCAAAGAGCAACAATTCATGAAATACACCCACACATTTGCAGTATCTTTATGCAAGCATACACAGCACTTCAGCTGCTGTGGACATTACTCTTCCTTTACTATCTTGATTTAAATGGCAGATGCTGATTTTACCAGTGTCTCTTTCTGGAAGGGCTCTGGAATTCAGCCAAGCTAGGCATAGGTGTTACACATTATCTGCTATGCCTCTTGGTGAAGGCAGCAAAGAAAGAAAATTACATTTTATCTGAGTACTGTAAAGTTTGTGCTGGCACTGTTAAGCTGAAATTTTGAAGTGTCAGCTTTGTGGGTAAAAGAAAAATAAAACTGATCCCATTTAAATGAAACAAAGATGATTCTGACTGGAGTCTCAAAAACCAACAAGAAGAGAAACTTACTGGATTAACAGTGTGTCACACTAGATTTAGAGAAATTGCAGGCAGATGCTTCAGTTCCTATTTACACATCAAAACCAGCAGTCAGGTTTTCCTAATTATTCAGAAGATTGACGCAGCACTTTTTAATTGATCTCTAATCATATCTGCAGCTGGTGCATACTATCTTAAAGGTTTGAAAGTCTGCCCCTGAAACCTGGTTATATAGCAGCAGTTTTCTCTGAAGATCTGGCCCTTGAAGAGATGGCAGGAAAAAATACATTTTTAATCCAACATACTAAGAAGGGTCACAACCTTTTCAGCAATGAACTGAACAATGTTCTCCCTCTCACTCTGCTTTTTAATACAGTTGATGGAAGATACTTATTTTTGTATGTTAAAATATAAAAGCTGCAACGGTAAATATGAAGGTTCATCACCAGTACGTAAAATATTAATTAGTGCTTCTTCACACTCCTTGCAGTGAGGGAAGGGTGCAGTGTCACCTTCTGTTTGCTTCGTATTTCCTGAATGTTATCCAAGTAACTCTTCTTTGCCATCTCCTACATCTAAAATGACTGATGGCTGCTGGTTTTGATCTAATTACAAGTGGCTCCTCCCTCCAGAAACAACCTGCTAAAATGAATATTGTACCTTAGAAGCAAAATGTTACCCTTAAAAATTGCCACCAGCGTTCATTAATACATAGCTCTGGTATTACTGTGCCACTAACTGGTGTCATGGCTGTCACTGACAGATGAAAAGCTGAACAGGAAAGAAAAAAGAAATGGGATGTGATAAGATTGCATCATAAAATACAAGATAAATGTGTCACCATGACCAAGATGCATTCTAACCTCAGGTAATAAAATAACATGTCTTGGTCGAAAGAATTACCCAGGTGACATGAAATTGCTATGGACAAATCTGAAGTATTCCTTGTCTAGCACACGTGTACAAACATTTGCATATGCTAATGTGAGGAATACATTTATAAAACTCTTATAAACATACTGTAGTCAGAAGTACAGACCACTCCTGTTGGTCAAAGAGGAGAATGAAGAACTGGAAAGTATAATAAGATTATTAAAACACAAGGGTGGAAAATATATATATTACTGAAAAACAGGAGCTGCAGCATCAGGTTCTCACACTTAATCCTGGGACACGGTCACCCCTGAAGAAGTGAATTAACGCCATAAACAGCACCAGTAAGCTACCAAATATATTTGAATAATTGTCTGGCAGTGCTAGAAGGCAAGGACAGGCTTTCTGCACAACTGATTCATTGAAATTTCATCCAGAAATCAGTGTGGTTAACTTCACCCAACCACAAGCATTAGGAAGCACCCCAGTCACTGTCCCAGCATGCTGCCTCCCTTCCTGGGGAGGAAAGCTGAATTTTGTTTCCCTCCTGTTTGCAAATCAGCCAGTAGGTTCATCTGGAACACCTCATAAAGGATGCAAAGTACTTCTGAAGCCCTAACCATTGCACTGAGAGCTTCAAGGCACACGTAAACCAAGACATTATGCACACCTTGCATTCCTAAGCCTCCATGACCTAAGAATGGCCATTCTGGATGCCTCAGGAAGGCAAGAAGGTCACACCTGTAAGGTGCCTACAAGTAAGTTTGTCCATGGGAGAACATCAGTGTGACCTGATGCAGAACCAGAGCTCAATAGAATTTATGCCAATATAAGAGACAGTGGTGTCAAAAGAACTTCCAGATACCATTTCAATACAAAGAACTAGTTTGGTTTATCAGTGATTAACAAGGATTCAGGAAGGTGCTGCTGGAGAAATCTAGCCACCCACATAATTTGCTCTGTAAATAAGTAATTTTGTCCATTCGAAACGATTTGTTTTACATTATTGCAATGCAGTACTATGTGAGCCCCACATGTAGCCCTTCATACAGGCTTCTCTAGCAATCCTTTCTCCAGAGCTACTTGGAATTAACATACTTTCAAAGTCCTGTATTGAAATCCTTAAACAAGTGACTTTATCTTATTCAAATTTGGAGCTCTCATCTCTGCATAACTCTTGTACAGACGCTGGTTTGTATCTTTGTTAAAGTTCCACACACCCAACCAGCCAAGGCCCACTCTGCTGTGCCCAGGAGCCAAAAGGGTCTTTACGCCCTTAACAGCAAATTCACTTGAGAATCATATCAAAAGAGAGGGATGCAAATATCTTCAGATGCAAAACTTACTAAAATAATTTCCAGAAGTTTACAATTCAAACAGCAGAATAATCCTGGTCACACACAGGACCTGTTTTTATCTCAGGGCTCTACCATCCATAAACAAATTGTGCTGCACCTCTTCCATCAGCTCCTTAATCAATTACAAGCTTGTACTTTGAAAGGACTTCTGAACATTTCAGATGATTCTTCTGATCAGTCTTACACTACTCACATCCAGAGTAATGCTACTTAAATTAAATCATCTTCTCATCTCCATGTATGTATTTTTATACCCACACACATAAATACATTCTCTACAGTATAAAAATAAGCCCTGACTCTGGTTTCATTACAGACTTTCAGGAACATCTCTCTTAACATTACAATAGTCTTGCTGAGAAAGTTTTACTGAAAATAAAAGTTCAGAGTTGTGCCAAGTGATTTAGCTTGTAGAGGCAGAAATTCCAAAGCCCAAAATCCTTCAGTTAAAACACTTTTTTTGAACACTGAGGAGTTGTGATGCTAAGGATAGATGTGTGGGATCGGATAAAAGGGAAAACTCTGGCATTTCAATCTCCTGCTGTAAGCAGGTGTGGGCCTGACTCACCAAAGAGTCAGAGAACACCACTGAAAGTTAGGGATTTTCACATTATTGCAATACAGAGGGAGCACCAAGTTCACAGAGTTTCCACCCCTTAATACAACAGAAAGGATTCTGCCCACTCATTTGTAGATACAAAAGATTATGCTGCCCTAAGAAAGCAAGTGTTGCTCATCTGGCTTCTCTCAGGTATAGTCACAGTTGCTCATTCTTAGATATAAAGGCAAATGAAAAAAAGGTCCCAAAGCCTGGCTGCAACTTAATGAGGACAGAAGACAAAAAGGACACAGTGAAATTTAAAACTACTGATGTTTGAGTTTCAGCTTTCCTTTTATCCAAGAATTTTAAATACACTCTCTCTCTAGTCTCAGGGTTTGTTTCAGGGACTCCATTTAATTTTCAAACCTCCACTGGAAAAACAAAACCAAAGAAAAGCTACTAGCAAAATATGTTTCACTTTTCACATGCTACTGGAAAAACAGTGGCTTTAAAACACCTGAAGAATACAGTCTTGTTATTGCTCTGGTCTGTCCTTGGGAAGATCTGACCAAACTAAATGTGTAACAAAGCTCCCAGGCAAAGGCACTTGAGATTTTCTATTGTATTGTCACCTGGTTTCACCAGCAGAGCCATCACATGAGCTCCTGCCCACACACTTCCATTCACCCCTTGCCCTTTTCTTCTCCCAACAACTTCATACAGAGCCACTTCTCCTCCCTGTTTCATGCCCAGGAGGAAGGTACGACCCTTCCAAGGGCCTCAAATGGCCTGGTTCAGGAGGCCATGCCTCTTTTCCTGAAGCTTTAGGGTATGCCTCAGTTTTTCAGCTCCATCAGTTCCCTGGTTTTGTCCCCAGAATGGTCCTCAAATGCATGTGGGCACTACCTTGTTGCACACTTTGGGAAACCAGCAGCAAAAACAGGATTTTCTGAACCCCAAAGCTGAACCTCCCATCTCACACTGCAATATCCACAAATATATCCACAAATATTTCCACAAAGGAGAACGAGCAGTGGTGCAGTCTGAAGTGGGTGCTTTTTACAAGTTACCCTGCATTACAGCTACAGAATTTTGGTAGTGCAGAGGAAATAACTTAGAGCAACTGAGGAACAAGGTAAAGACATGCTAAGAATATGCTAAAATCCTTATATTCAGTGAAATGCCTTGTTATTTTAACACTCAAATGCAAGGACAGAACTTCACCAGTGGCCTTGATCCTACTCCTACTGAATCAAACCTTAATTTAGTGGCAGAAATGAACACCCGGGAGAAAAGTGTTTGCACTTAAATGTTTGTGAATAGCCTTGCTATAAACATCCAGTCCATCCAGTTTCAAATGTGATTAACATGCTATTTTCCTCCATTTTATCTTCCATAATCAGTATTTCTGCGTTTGGAAAAACCTTGAGTAGAGCATATTAGACTTGTTTCAGGCCTGTCATATGTGAGAACCCATGGATGAATCCCTACAGAGATCCATGCCAAATCTCACACTCCCGTCTTATTTGTTTTTTTTTAATATTACTTGATCAGCTGTTTGGAAAACAATGATACTATTGCATGCTGCATCTCCATCAACATTTCTTCCACAAGCTTTTCATCACTGGTACAGACTCACAGCAGGGACACCACTAATGCATTAATTGCTTTTTCATCTCGCCACATCTACAATTTCATACTCTCTCACATCAGTATTATCCTCTAGCAAAATGCTTCAGGAACAAAGTGCTGAGGAAGGACAGCCTTACTGAAGTCAGTGCCTGAATTTGGAATGTTAATAAAGTATTTTCCAAAGCAAGAATAACACAGAATTGAAGAGCTTTTGGCAAAAGTCACTGTAAGTGACTCCTTTCCCCTTCACAACTTCATGGCCCTGAGGCAAGCCAGCACTTTAGGCTTCAGATCCAGATCAAAGCTGTAAGTGATACTGCATGAACATATATTTTAACAGTTCCAGAATTCAAGATCCTTCTCAGTTTCATAAACTCTTAACTTACTTCCAGGGCTACTACAGATTGTAGATACTCAGCACGAATTTCAACAGCCTTCATCCCCCATGAGCAGGAAGGGGAATGGCTAAGGGAGGGCTCAAGAAGGTGACACCCATCCTCCACACTCATGGCCACATTTCTACTTTTCAGCATTTGGTTCCTCTACCAGTGCTCTAAGGTACAATGCTGCTTTTGTGGCCCAGAACTTCAAGAAGTGTGACTATTCCCAGCAAATGCACGATTGGAAGTTATTCTTCATTCTTTTTAATTACTATTTCACAGCTGTCTTTATCTAAACATAATAGCCTTCAGTTAATGTGGCAGAAGTCCATTCTAGTATCTCTCCTATCTTTATCTGTATGGATTGTATGGACTTGCCACCCACCTCAAAGTCATTTATTCATTTGGTTTAGTTTTACTTAATTGTGATCATTACAGCTAAAGAATTACTTTCTAGAGGCCTTGTAACTGCCCAATAAATTTATCTGACAATTCATGGCTTGAAACTACCACCTTTCATTAAGCAAAGTATTCTCTAATAAACTGCTGTGCTACCAGAGTGTTATTCTGTAAAAAAACCTCAGAATGAATCCAGAACCATTACTCCAACAGAAAACATAAAATAGCGTATCTGTCTGATCCTCAGCTGAAACAGACAGTGTGAAAATTAAAACCATGACATTTTTTTGTTTTGATATGGAAGAAGAATTTACAAGTTAACTGAAAAGCATGACCTGAAGTGATTAACTACAACCTTCCACTCTCACTCGAGCTTTTCCACCTATCAACACAGAAAACCCAGAAGACATGAACACAGCTGTACTGCACGGGTCAAAAGACACTCAATACACCTTTTTTTTACTGCTAGCATTCTGCTCCTTACCTCCAGCTTTTTCTTTCATGTATTAAAAAACGCAGACAAAACCTGAATCCCTTGGAGCTGCTAACTAGATCTATCTATCTAAAACTCAACAATCCATTGCACATGATTTGACAGGTACAGTAGCTGTGGGTCAGGCAATATGAACAGCACCACAGACAAATCAAATCCCTTCCTAAGAAGCCCACAGGTAGCATGACACACAAACAAGCACCCAAACAAACCAGCATTTGGCCACATCCAGCATGCAGGACTGTGATTCCAGGGAATCCTACAGACAAAGAAATGCTCACTGGAGGGCCCAGTTGAAAGGGCGACTTTCCCCTCAAGGGAATCAGCATCCTATTTGCATCATGAAATCATTCAGCCTTCTGTTACTGAGATGGGTGAGTGGAACACAGTGTATTAAACCAAGCCAGAGGAACCCTAACAATCCCAGTGCAATGAGCCTAAACAAATTCAGGGATGTATTATCAATGATGTATAATTTCTGCATTTTCTTATTCTACGGTACTGTTTTAAATTATTAACGGAGAAAAAAAGAGGATTAAGAAAAAGACAACCTCATCCTAGTTGGAGAAGCAGCTCTACCCTGCCACCACCTGAATTTATCAGGTTTCCTGAGGCTTACAAGGTAGGAGAAGGAGGTTACCCAGGAAAAGCACCTATAAATTACAGGAGTCTACATCATCTCTATTTATTTAAATCTACTCTGCAACAGCTTTGCCCTGGAATACCCAATGACACTTGAAAATAAAGAAAAATATTTGAAATATATTTGCACCAAGCTGTAAGTCCATTATAACTACTAAGACGACAGCCAAGAAGAACTTTATGCTTAAGATAACGTTTAGAGTGAGAAACCACTGTTATTTCTCTGGTATGTCCAGCAACAAAATCAAAGAGAAAGCCAGGGAACACAGTATGGGAAAAGCAAACATTAAACAAAAGCACAATAGCAAAGCTTTCTCTTTTAAAAGCACTATTTCTAGCTGTTCATGTCAAAGAGCTCCCTAGATTTATTGAGCAGGACGAGAAGGTCAAAGAACACAATGGCTCGCTTTTTTTGGGTGTTTCACCAGTTAACACAACAGAGACAAAAGCAGATTCTCTCTCGAATGCTCTGCTGGGAAGAGCAGCTCAGCTTTTGCTCTTAGTTCTCAGCTAAAAATGAGAACACAAGTAAACAAGCCCTGACAGCTTTCTCCACGCCAGCGGGACCCCCAGCACAGGCGGCCGCAGAGCCCGAGGGGAAGGACGCAAGTTTCGCACTAACCTGTTTGAGTTCCGCAGGCATTTATGCGAGGTGCCGGTGCCGCTGTCCCCAGCACAGAACAGCTCCGGCTGCCCGCAGCCCCTCCGCGGACCCAGCCTGCTGCTCTGACAGCCTCCGGAGCCTCCTCCCGCGGCCAAGCTCGCTCCTTTACTATCCGCACCAACACCCTGGGCGCCCCAGAGCCCCTCGGCAGCCTCCCTACGGACCGAGCCCATGCAGGGAACGGACCCGCTCCGCCGGCAGGACCGGCACTCCGCGGCTCGGACACTCACATGGCTGTGCCGCCGCTGCCCCGGCGCCGGGAGGCTCCGTGCGGGGGGCGGCACTGACGGGCAGCCGCAGCCGGAGCGGGCCACGCCCGGCGCGCCGGGGGAGCGGGGCAGG
>VZTT01007385.1:58491-91911 GCA_013400855.1 Buphagus erythrorhynchus
GGGCAGAGCTGCGGGAGCAGCCCCAGCCCGTGCCCCAGCAGCCGCCGCTGTGCCCGGCGCCGCCGCGCGGTCCCTCCGGCTGCACGCCCGGAGCCCCGGGGGTTCCCCCGCGCCCCGGCCCGCCCCCCCGGATCTCTCCTGATGGATTACAGAGACAAAGAGGGAAACCGCCTGTTCCCAGCGTCTGTCAGAGCGGTAACCTGCCGGCTCCTTCCCACAGCGCCTGCCCGGAGAGCGCAGCTGCCTCCGGAATTACAGGGCGGTCTGCAAGAAAGCACAAGAAAGGAACCTTCTCTCTTGCTTACTTTTTGCACTTCACTTCGAGATTAATGGCATCTCTAATACACCAACACCAGGGAACGATGATCTTCCATCACCGTCTCCTCCCTTTTGCATCCTACATAGGTGCGGTGAGGCTTAGAGCTAAAAAGTGCAACTGGCCTCATTTTTTAAAGCTATTCACCTGCCCACAAACCTATCTCCACATTCATTAGAAGACTGCCTGAATAAATTACTCATTAGCAAAATGAATACCAGGTGTGCTATGCCTTGCATCCACCACATTCTGCAACAAAAACTGGGACTTCACAGCATGGTTCAACACGGTTCTCACATCCATCTATTTCTAGTAAACTGGAAGTACCTACCTAGTTTTTAACATTCATTCTTTGAACAAGGCTGTGAACCTCTGAAATACCTGGGAACAAGGAGAGCCTTCCCATACTTCTTATTTTAGGATCTGATCCTTCTGCCTTTTCCACAAAATTGCAGGAATTGATGTATTAAATATTTTAAGGCATCAAGTTTTGAAAGAAAGAGATGTAGGTTGGTAGGTGTAAACCAACCCTAACTAAACCTGAAGCATTTTTCCCCCTGGAGCCACAACAGGGCTGAACTAGAGCCCTGCCCTTCCATAGAAGCTGTTGGCCAGATCCGGGAGGGATTGAGGCCCCTAGTGCTGAAAATCCAGCACTGCTTGCAGACACCAGCCAAGGGGTAATGGTGGTTCTCCCTCTTCCTACGAGTTTCCTGCAGCAAACCAAAGCAATAGGTAAATCTGACACTGTAACAGCTGGTGGCTGGACAATGGTAATTAGGGACTGAAAGATACTGGCATCAAATTAGAGACTATCCCTGCAAAACAGGCACAGTCAGAGCCAGGGAGACCAACTATACACCGGGAAGAAAGGCACTATTGAATTGTCTTTAATTATCAGAATAGGCACCTTCGCACAAAAAGCTATTTTCATCCCAGCTTCAGGTTCCCTGAAAATTTTAAAACATCCTTCCCAGTGTCACCATAACGAACAGTTAATTTGCATCAATCTTACCAGAGGAACCTGAAAAAGTGGCATCTCCTATATAGACCTTTAAGAGTGGAAGAAATGTTTCAAACCTATTTAATCCTGATTTCAGTCTTCCTACTACTCCCAATGTCAGCATTCCAGATGTATACTAGAGCTAAGGCTTTGTACTTTAGGGGCAGAGAACAGGGCAGAACTACATTACCCAGCTCATCCCAGCTTGTTTAGAAATAAATGCTGCGAAGTTTGACAAGGGCAATGGTACATGTTGCACAAGGTTTAGCTGAAGGGATTTGCTTCACTGGACGGTAAAGATGTATTCTACCTACAGGGGAATAATTTAGAGGCAACTGTAGTGGCCATTAATAAAATACGTAATGGGCAAAGCAGAAGGAATGAGTTTTGTATGAGTCTCCTGTACTTTTGTACAGAGCTCTCCCACCCCTTCTCCTTGTCCAACTTTTCTTCAGTTAACAAACTAAAATAGCTCCACTTTTGTCGAGGCCATGCTGGCACAGAACAGCACCATTCAATTTAGCCATGCACCTGGCTATGTGCCAGACCTTTATACACTGTCAAAGGAAAAAACGGTGTAAAGCCTATATCCATAAGGCACTGGAGGAGCTACTCTTGCATGCAAAGCGAGGAAACTGAAAACCTTCCTGGATGGACTTGCCAATTCTTACTCACATAAGAAGTCTCCCATGCTGTAAACCCACAGGTATTTGTGCAAGCCATGCAAGATTAGTACTGCTGAATTTTGAAGTCCCACCTGCTGGAGTCACGTTGTTATTTAAAAATATGCTTTTCCTCTAAAATATAAAATAGATGTTTGTAGGCCTTCTGGTTGTAAAGTAAATTTTGAAAATGTTTTGACTGAAAGCTAAGAGATTTTTTTCTTAAGGGAAATTACATGTCAAGTCCCCTTAGCCTCTTGCAATATTTTATCAGCTCATATAATTCTGAATGCTGAGATTTGGCAATGTGAAGTCAAAGAACTAATTACCTAAAAAAGAGTTATGGATTAGATCCCTAAGGTTATACTGAACTTCCAAATTCTGGCAACAAACGCTCTATCCATTAGTATCAGACTGCTGACTACATCACAACCTTCCCCTCTTTTTTTTTAATGGACCTTAAATTCTTAATCTGTCACTTTTTTCCAGCTGAAAAAGTAGGGTGAAAACCTTCTTTCTTCTTGCTGAGAAATTAAAAATTTATAAATAGGAAGGAATTTAATTCTTTGGAAGATTGAATAGTGTAGTATCTCAGCCAAGCTCTCTTTTCTTATTTTCTCCCATTACCCTTAAAAAATTCCCCATCACTAGTGCTGCTGTATAGATTGATCTGCTCTCAGAGGCAGTAAAAAGGAAATGGTTTACAGCTCTGCCTGGGATCATAACATATGGCTTCAGTGATATGTAACTTCCATAAACCCAACAGAGCAAGAAGGCACAAGATGAATCAAGAATCCCAGCTAACCATATAGGCAAAAGCACCACGATCACCCATGGCAATTCTCTGAATTAGAGAGCCTGTATTCATACAGGGGCTTCCATGCCAAGGCTATTTTATTGTCCTTCTGTGAATTTCATGCAGCAAACAAACAAGGTAAGTGGGAGAACTAAAGCACAACACACTGAGATGTGTCAGAGTGCTCTACAGTCGTGATTTTAATCCAGACAAATGGAAACAGAACATTCTATCTCCAAGACCCATTTTGAAATCTTTTCCTGTTAGCATTATCATCTTTTTTAAATGTATTTGAAAAGTTACAGGAGCCTTTTCAAAGCATCTGTACTTGCTCCAAAATGGTTGTATAACTGTAATAGGACACATCCACTCAGGTATTTCTAACATTGCCATGAACATGGTTTTGACAATCTTCTTGCTCCCATACTGCAAAGTTAGAAATTGAGACAAAGCCAGGTTGCCTCAATCGGGAGCTGTTGTAGATAAAGAGAGTATAATTTTAGGTGGCTTCTTTATTTATTTCTTTATTTCTTTATTTAAGAGGTCTAAAGGATCACAAGGCTGAAGAACAATACAGCAAAGCAGACACTTTCTATAGGTTGACACCATTAGGCATTTCAGTAAATTCAAGGGGTTTTAATTTGTATACTAACACAGCTTCCATCTTGCTACATCTAATATCAGTCAACGCCGTTTCATCTAAGTTGTCATATGACAGGATGAGAACAAGGACAGTCTGGTGACAGCACTGCTTACATTAGAAACAAAGGACAGAGAAGGTATATGTCACTGCTTATAGGTCATAACTGAATGAATGACCTATGTTTTCTCCCAGCAGCTTCATTTAGGTAAGAATCAACTACATTTTAAAGAGATAAAAAAACCTTCTCTGGTTTATTAAAAAAAAAAATAAATTAATTACCATGACATTTATAACAGCATGACAACAGCAAGGAAAACAGATCAAGTTAAGGTTGGTACTGTGACCGTAATTTCAAGCTGTAGTTATTGGAAAGGAAAACAAAGACTCAAATGCAGGAAAGAAAGACCCAGTATTTAACCATTTTTCATTTCTTAGATTTTGTTTTGGTTTGTGGATTTTCCAGATGATTTGTGATGTATTTCATGCTGCATACATATTACAAACTCTTGCTCAGAAGGTACCAGCTTAACACCTCATTCTCTCATCCAGAAGGCAAAAATGTGGTTTGCCATGATGTACCGGACTGATAGCTGTCTGCACAATCTACCCATTTTCATTTTAATGACTGTCTTCTTCAAACCAAAACCTGAAGCTGTTTTGCAGTCCTTTCTGAAGAGAGAATTAAGGTCTCTGTGTAGGAAATTTATTCCAGAGGTTTCTTGTATTTTAAATAGTTACATATGAAAATAGGACTGCAAAAAGGAAGAAGAGCTAATCGAGATGAGTTAGAAACACAGACATTATAGTTCTTTTCAATCTTTAACTACAGTATTCTAAAATGCCACTGTGCCAGCATTTTAGATTAAGTCCTTAAAATGAACTCGGCATTCTACAGCATTTCCCAGTCACCAAAACTACGGATAAAAAATATTCTCTCCAGCTAGTAATTTAGTAACTTAAAAAAAAAAGCAATTGTTGGGGTTTTGTTTGTTTTTTGTTTGGTTGGTTTGTGTTTTGGGTTTTTTTTTTATAATATCTAAATAAAGAGTAAACTGTGACATTTATTTAAATCAAAGCCTTTAATTATAGTTGGCACACAGCCTCAGGCTGCCCATGGCCATCTTTGGCCTTTCTGTTCTCAGTCACACTGATGACTTCAGTGAATCACTCCACATTTGTGACAAAGCAAGCAGGAACATAATTTGAACCATTAACAAGACGGCCTAAACTAGCAAAAGACTCAGTAATTTATCAATGTCATCATAACCCAACATCCATTTGGGCTCTTTCAGCATTAGTTCACAAGAGCTTACAGACACTGCAGACACCTGAAAGGGAACCGCAGAAAATTTTTGAGTTTAAAAGTGAGGTTGCACTCTGCGGGTCCAAAGCCCAAAGGGCTCAGGGGAAGAGGAAATTGCCAGGTTGGATGCTTGGTGGTTTTAAAGTTTCTGCAAAACCTTTCTGCAGCCACACGTGGCTGTGAGAGGGAAGAGGCTCACAAAGGCTGACCGGCTCCTGGGCAACGCCTCGCAGGGATAAAGCTCTGCCTCGCTGCACCCTACGGATCAAGGGCTGCATTAGGAACAAAATCTTTTCATTAAATTGGGAGATATAGCACAAAAGACTTTGTGATGGTTTAAAATCTTTCTTCCTGAAGATCACAAATAAACTAATACAGTGGTATGCTTGGGAACTAAAATATACGACAACTAAAAATCTTAAAAAGTCAGGACAATTAATCATGTTCTGCTGTCTGAACTGAGAAACAAAACAAGCAGCAGGACATGAAAACTAAATCACAACTTTAATGTAAGATGATTCATGTTAATAATCAAGAAGCAAATGTGGTAAATGGGAGTAGAAAGCTGTTTTTAAAAAAAATCCTGTTAAACCTGATACCACTCTTTAATGTTTACATTTTAATGTTTCTGTTTTAAGACTTTTTAAATAATTACTTGCTGTTATACTTGTAATGCTCAGAGACATCATGCAAAGAACAACCTAGATGCCTGTTCACACAGTGGCAACACACTGCAATCAGAATTTAATTTTAATGTGTTTCTCTTATATGTTCTCCTAGAATAAAACAGTTCTATTAGTAAAGCAATGTAAAATCATGGAAAATTACTATGGAACAGTAAATTTCTCATTCAATTTAAATATTTTTAATTAAAACCTGGCACAGCTCCAGGCCACAAAGTCTAACAGTTATGGAAAAGTGTTCTGTCACAAGTCATGTCGAACAAAGTAAGAAAATCCTTGCTTTTCAGTTGCTTCCAAAACCTCATTCAATAAAAATTTACACTAAACAAAAGGACTTGGAACTATCAAGGCGAATGAAACTGCAAAAATATTTGAGATGCTTAGGGCAAACATGGTCCTTGCTTTACACTATTACAGTCATTAGTGCAAAGCAGTTGCTGTCCTGCAGACAAACATTAGGTGGCACTTCGGAACTCAGCAGTTCCCACCAAGAGTTGCACAGCACATATTTAACAGATGGAGTGTGAGGTACTTTTGATGACTGAGAGAAAAACGACATTTCTGCAAAGGTGTGCTTTTTGGAGCTGGAAGTATATTTTCAACCTGCACATGTAAAGCTATAAAATAGTATGTAATTAAGTTTTGGAAAAAGAAAAAAAAATACAAATGATTAAGTCATTCTTCCTCCAGACAGAGGGTCAGTTTCTCAGTTGCTGGGTTCCCCTTTTATTTTTTATTGAATCATTTGGAATTTACTTTTTAAACTAGACTCGCTGACAAAGTTTTATACAAATACTTCTCAGATAACATCAGATTTTGAGTGGATTCAGCTGTGTGCCAGCAGTTCTGAGCCCCAAATAACTCTCCTAAGTGGGGTTTAAGTAGTTTGCTTATCAAATAAATCCCTTCTGGAAAGAACTACACAGCTTCTGATTCAGCTGGTCAAAGCTTCTTAGTTGTTGCTGAAATTGATACTATTATTCCCATTAACTTCTATCTGTGTTTTTACCATCTAAGGCCTTAAATGAAGACTGAAGAATAACCACATGGATGAGACTAGTCAAGAAATAGAAGAACAATGAAATGTAAATTCTTGGTGGAATACTACTTGAGTCCATTTTCAGAGCCTCTCATATGATATATACCATGATGCCTGTTGCACAAATGTTTGGGGTTTTTTTTTTGGTTTTTTTGTTTTGTTTTGTTTTGTTTTGTTTTGTTTTGTTTTGTTTTGGTTTGGTTTTTTTGTCTTCTGCTATGGAGCTCCTCCTGCAATACACAAAGCAGGTTGTAGGATTTCCTGTGGAATTTGGGTCATCCCAGCAGAAAGGCAAACAGCAGGAGCTCCTCGGTGGTGCCACACTGTCACTTTGTGAAGTCTCTACCTGACACCTGCAGTAATTCCAGGCCAGCTCCTGTTCTGCCTCAAGCCTTCTGCAGGGCGTTGGGCCCAAGGAGCACCAGCTCCTGCTTCAGCTTCCACTCTTGCTCAGCTATCAGCCAAAGATCCTGGCTCTCACTCTAAACCAGGAGCTGATGCTTTCACAGAGATGGGACAACATCCATAAAAAAGATGCTCAAAGCTCTAACCTCCAAGCTAAATGCAATTATTATCATGTCCAACACAGGAGAAGCCAGGGATGGGAACAAATCTCCCTGAAAAGCAGCTGAGTATTGGCTCTTGGTGCAGTTCCTAACTGCTGGGATCCCTAGGTACTGCAAGTATCTCTCACCTCACACTGAATTCTGATCTAAGAACTCATTCTCCCATGGGAATCATATTCCCAAATCTCCCTCCTCCTTCCCCCCAGAACCTCTGAATAGTTGCACATATGCAGAAGCTGCAACCTGACCCAGGTCACTCCTAGAAGCTCAGTAACTCTACTCACACTGAATTTGCAGGGTCAGGCTGAGGGCAGAGCGAGTGCCCCTGTAGCTCCCAGGAACCTGCAGACCAAAGGAACAGGAGCCAAATTACAGAGCAAAGGGAGCTGGGCAGGGGCAGCAGCAGCCACAGGTGGGGTGTGAGGTGACTGACCCCAAACCATGCTGTACCCCACAAGCAGAACGTTCATATCTATGGGCTCCACTGGGTCTATAAAGGAATAAGGATTATCCCTGCAAGTTCTTTCAACTTTTTGCTGTCTATCAATACTGGCAGAAAGAGAACATCCATGGGTTAACTACCAATGAGTTTTTTTCTTGGTATTTGGCAATGTAGCAGGAAATAGTACTTAAACACCAGGGAGCTGTCATGAACCAGCAGCATTGTTGTCTGTACCTGACCTTACCTGTAAGGCAAAAAAAAGGAATTTTCCATGCTGTCAGTCCCTTAATATGAGCACAAATATGTTATGTAACATAGGAAGCCAAGAGGCACTACAAAGTCAAATTAATTACACAAACTTCACACGCAAAGATGGAACTGCATTCTGTATGAGATGCAGAAGTAAAAAAGGCAAGGTGAAGATTCAGTGAAGCTCAGAACCCATTTTTGATTCTTCTCTGGATATGTTTAAACATATATACAGTATTAAAGCACCCATTATATACAATATTAATGCACCCATGTTCTTGCTATCAAAGCAGTGGAAACATTCTCTATATTCTAGCAGTCTGCACTATGTCAGTGTGGAGCAGAGAATCTTAAATAAAAGTAATGAAATACAGACAGAAGCGCTTTTGTTGCCCAGGCTGACTCAGAAAGGTTAACTTGATGGTATTTTCTTAGAAAAGCAATTTGAGCTAATCTTCTTGTATTTTTTTTTTTTTTTAATTCTCACCATGTGTTCTGGTGTGCTTTAGAGTTCACCTTTTATTTGAAAATAACCCTCAATTCACTAAATGTCACTTTTGGCAGAAGTCACAGGTACCTCAGATTAACAAAGACTGAAGAGTATTGGTAGTTAATTATGACTTAAAAATACCTGCCTAAAAAATAAAAAAAAGTCAAATGTGGTTGGTTGTTTTCAAGCAGGTGTCATTTCCCTGGAACATAATCTAATATTTAAATGATCCAAATCATTAACTATGAAAATATTCTGAAGCTTTTTCCATAAGCTAATTTTCCTCCAACAGCTAAAATCATATTTCAAAGTGAAGAAAAAAAAATAATTAACTTGGTTGATTATTTATTGTAAGAACACCTCGACAAACCCACCACTAGGAACCTAAAAGAATCACATTAACAGTCAAATGTAGTAAGTTTTTAATTATTGTATGATTTTGTGAGTGTGAAGACTTCTCAGATCAACCCATGTTACTTCTGACAGGCACATAAGAGTCAATATATCTGATAAGTAAAACGCTGCACCAGCATGAAGGGGCTGATTTCTGTTATTTGTACCATGTGATACAATTGGGAATTGGCAATATGGCCTATAGGACACTACATAATCTCTGAAGTCAAAGTATTGTTACAGTGCTTTTGCTGGCAACAGGGGTTTACTGAATGCTGTACTTTATTTTGGTTATGCAACATTAACAGCAATGGAAGTTGTCACCACGTACTGATGGGTAACAATCTTTGAATGCAAACCTTGTTCAGCTCCCCAGATGATCAGATTTGACAGAGCTTCTCTGAAACCCATGGAGCCATGCCAGTTTAAACCAAGTCAGGATACAGCCTTGTGTTTAGTAAGTATCACATGTCTAACGTTTTAATAAAATTGTATATGTATATATATATGTGTGTATATATATATATAAGAATATTCTTTATTAGTAGTAAGTTATGTTCTGTGGAGGTAATACTGCATATCTCAGTGTCAGCCTGTCACAGCAAATACCCCACACATCTGTATCTCCTTCCTGCCCAACTTCAGTTCCTACTGTGAAGAGCAGCAGAAGGCTGATTTGGAAAGAAATTAAATAAAACCAGGTAGATTAAACTAAATGCTTCATACATGAAGAGCAGCATGAAGATTTCTCAGGCTTGTAAAAAAACATTATCAACTTGATACTTGAACATGTAGAAGACACATGATGGGTGCTACTCACCAGTGACTTTTGGACTGTGCCTGCCCTAGAAAACTGATCAAAAGGCAAAGAGTGCTGAGACTCCCACGCCCTGAAATACTGTAATAATCAATGTACATGATTTATCTCAAAAGTCAGAGAAGCAAACACAAATACACATTAACAGACCACTCTCCTGTCTTTAGTATAAGCAGAGTTTCATTTCCAAAACCCAACAGCAGCGACCAGCCATGTGGCTCCCACCACCCAAGGTCAGAGACAGTCAAGAACATCGTTAAAACCTGCAGTGAGTTTTAGGAGATTTTATTACCCTGATAAAAAATCTGTGACCAAAGTTTCATTAAATGTTATATTTTCCAGATTAATGCCAAGGTTTTCACTGTGTAACTGATGACCTTTTGTCTGGAGGGTTCTTAGTCTGAACGAGCACTTTATTTGACCACTTCAGAATGTTCAGTAATACATGTATAAAGCTGCTTATCTTCCCAAAGTTCTCGAGTTGAAACACTCTAATGCATGTCACTGGCTGTATACTCACCAACAAACTCTAACTGCAGCTCCAGTAGAAGCCTGGGGAAGCTGCACAGAGCAGAAGTTACATTTACCCATCAAGTGCATTAAGCACAAAAAGCACTTTTGTCCCCACTGACCAGGGTCTGTGAGGGTTAAAGCTGACTGTCCCTAAGGCAGGAGCTGCTCACAGCCTCCTGCAGGAACAGATATGGGTACAAACCTCTGCAGAGCCTGCAGGTTTGGCAGGCACTGCCTTCTGCAGTGGGCTATGAAAACACAAATGCCTTGGCCACTACCTGAATAAAAGACTCTCACTAATATTAATGGGAGACATTTCAACAACAGTTAGGCCCTCTCATTGTGAGGACAGTGTTTGCCAGAAACCCCTCCTCTAAGAGAGTTTCCTCTTAAAGAATAATCTCGGCTATTTCTGACTAATATCTGAACAAACCATTAATGATTTGTTTAGATTGTTCAAGAAATCAACTTCTCCCATTAAAACATGTTCAAGGTAATTTTTAGAAAAAAATATCCACACTTAATGTAACATCAAGAAGCCTATGCAGGCACTTTCTGGCAATTACAGCACACCCCTGACCCCATTTGCAGATCTGGTGTTTTTCTTTAAGGGCCAAAAGACACAATAGCATAGACATTCACAGAAAAAGTCAGCAAGTGCACCAGAGTTCCCATGTTCCATTCCAGTATTTGAAATTCACACTGAACAGGCAGAACTCACCAACAAGCAGCTAACTGGGCTAAGACAAGGAGTTATTGTTATAGAAGTAGTTTAAAGCTGCTATTAAAAAAAATTAAAATAAGAATTCCAGAATTCATTAATTAGAATCAGTATTTTAATAAGACCTTGATTTTGTCTTTTGAGGACTTCAGAAAACTGGTATACTCCTGGCACATTGCCCACATATATAGCACTTTTCCTTGTCTAAAATGAAAAGGGAAAAAAAGCCTGATTTTGTATTCTAAGAAGGGAGTAAGTGTGGGATTGTATATTAAAACAAGTTGTTGTGAGAGAGACTCTATTTACAAAGCCCTGACTATACGTTTCCCTAACAAATCCCTTTGGCAGATTCCACTTTGACAGATAAACAACATGGAAAACTGATGCCTGGTTGTGAAGATCATTAAAGATCATTTGTCACTCTCATAAAATGGAGCTAACTCTCATTTCTTTCATCCAAATTCTACTCAAAATAACTAGATTATGTATAATCACCACACAAGTGCCAAATGGAAAAGCTGCTACTTGAGTTACTTTGCAATATTCCTTCTAACAGTTGAATGGTGATCAGCACTCAGCCAGTGCTCACTGAAACAGCCTCAGAGAGGTGGATTTCACTACAGCGTGTGAGCAATCCCCACAGCCAGCAGAGCACAGAGAGCCTTTTGCTTTGTGTGCTCTGCACAATGAAATGCAACACAGGACACTAGAGATGAAAAGGTTGTATGCTCTGCATAAGACTGAACGTGCAGCTTCCATCCTTCAGTTAAACACTATTTAATTCTAGTAAGTCAGGGAGGAATTTGGCCCTCGGTATATTTTATGAAAATTCACACAACTAACCTTACATTGATACTTAATTGTGCATATTTAGCAATTTAACCATTTTATTTCATATACAAGGTACTCTAAAAACCTCAGTGATAATTATTAATGAATTAAAGCTCCCCTCACCCAGTGGCAGTGAGTTAAGCATAGGCAGATTCAGTCTGGGGTCGCTTACAGGGGCTGTTTCTCTGTAAGAATCATGTAGACCCCAGTAACTTAAAACTCTTTTATTAAGTTTTCTTGGAAGTGGTTAGACCTTAAGCCATTACACTGCAGAAAACTCATGCCTCATCAGTTTTGTGGATAAGGAATTTCATTCTGAAGCTATTAATCAGGCACTTTGCACAAAGTCATTCAGAAAAAGTGAAGGTGAGCTCGTCCTTTTCCTATAAAAGATATGTAAGCACATCACCCCTCTCCCAGCCCAGCTGCTTATCAGAGCATAACCACCTACAGCTCCTACCAGACATGGTCAGACTTTTAGCCTAACCAGTGCAGGCTGCTCCTTTCATATGGAATCCCAAATTCAAGCATCTACATGTGCAAAAACGTGGCAGCTGTTACTAGAAAAGCAGTGCTAACAGAATATAAGGTAAAGTCTGCTTCAATACAGCTCAATGCAAGTATAATTGTAAAACAGTCTGGTATAACTGGGCAACAGCTTTTATAATCCCCATAGCCCAGAGTTTCCTTCTGAATTGAACAATGTTTTCTTAGGAAACAGACCTTCACAAATGGTACTATTGCTTCTGCATGACTTACCTTGTGTGTCAGAGGGGTTTGAGTGCTGAAGTAATTTGGAGACATAAGTAGTTTGTCATTGCACATTTGAACAGTTAAAAGAATGTGTATCAAGCAAAACAATATTTGGGAATCTAAAGCTACCAACAAAGCCAGTTTGCATCATTAAAATAGTCTATCAATCCACTGCACATGAGAAACAAATTATGAAGTCCTCCCTACACAAACAATAAGGCTTTGCAGGAGGGAAATCCCTGCTTTTCATGCTGCTCCCTCTATTCAAACTCCAGCTATTTCTAATGGAAATTTTGTTTGCTATGGAGATTATGATTCAGCCTTCTTTTACAATCACCAGCACATCACCAGACTTACAGCAAGTGCATAGATTAGAGGAGGGTGTGAAAATCCCTCCTTGGGGCTTTTACTAAAGTATGCACATACTTTTAAAAGTCTCCCATGAGCTAAGAGGAAGAGCAAGTTCCAAGGCAAGGCTGTGAAGGCCGAGCCCCAGCTGACCCGATGAAGCACACACACTGCACCCCAGCTCCGGGCTATCGGAACACAGGGCAGGCAACAATGAAATGCTGACAAGACACGATGCACTGACTTGCTGGAATGGGACACTGTGCCAGGACTCTAATGACAGTGAAAGGAGCAGGCTGTTACCTGCAGTACGAGCTGCTGCCAGGCGGTTGCCAGTGGCTGACCATTGCCAATGTTGCAAATGCTCATTCGGTCTGCGGGCTGATTGGCACGCTCGAGTTGCAAGGAGACATTGCGCCGCTCTTCCTCAAGTGCGCGGGTCAGCCGCTCGAAACGAGCCTCTTGCTCTTTAACAGACGCTAAAATGCTGGCAGCAGACCTGATATCATAGTCATCCATGACTGCTGTCAAATGCTTCCTGCCTGTTAACTGACCAGGGCAAATGGAAAGGGTTAGGTAAGGGGTGGGGAGGGCACGGGTCAGAGGTTAAAGATAAAAATGCACATCGTTAGTCACCTTGCTAAAATACTGATCACTCTAAGAAGCAAACTGCACCGCTCTTTGAAAAGCATCCATCTTTCCATCCACTGATCTGATTTTAAATTAAAAGTAATTAATCTAAGACTTCCCTGTTCAAAAAAGAAAAAAAATATGCTCACCTTTGAGAGAATTTGTATTTAATTCCTTTGATCTTTTTGCTAAAACTGCTCTGACAAGGGTTTTCATCCCTCTTCCAGAGCTAATTTCACTGTGCAAATATAATGTACTTAAAAAAAAATATTAAAAAGATATGGCTTTAGAGGGAATGAGGAACATTTTCACCACAGACACCTGGAATTTTTGTCTTCAACAGCATCAGTGAGAAGTTTAACATTTTTAAGGACAGAAACTTCATGGTAGAAGAAAACTTATGTCCGTTTTTTCCACAACCCCCCACCCCAGACTTAACAGACAGCAGCTGAAAATAGTTTTCATTTTTAAATTACAGCAGTACACTGTAACATGGAAAACATTTTTAAATGCAGAGTGTGCAATTGCAGGTGAAATGCTTGATGATTTCAGTCAATGAAACAGTCCTTCATGCAGCCATTTGCTAATAATGCAAATGAAAAAGCAAACATCTTCCATGGAAAACACACAGGACTGCTTGTCTTTCAATGCAGAAAAAGGAACTCAGAAACCAGCTAGGTGGGCTAGAACTTCTGCCTTATGTCTTCTCTAGCAGGGTTATGAAACAACCCATTTAAAACCCTATCTATCTCCACCTGTATGCTGTAAAACTCCCCATTGATTCCACAGATCTGTGACCAAACAGCATTTAAAATACTTTACTATGAGTATGAAATCAACAATATAAGCATAAATTATAGCCTCAACAGAATCCTTCGTTAAACAAGTAACCCCTTCACTACTGAACTACTTAAAGCAGACCAGAGGCAGAACTGTCTCAGGCTCCTGTAATTCAAGAACTGTTCATGTTCTGTGCTGAGAGTTAAGTCCTGAGAAATTGTCCCTTGATTTGCTGCTGAAGATTCTTTGTTTTCCATTTATCAACAAGAATTTCCATGAGCACAGACAGTTCCCTGCTTCCTGATGCTTTGCAATTCATTTTTCAGTGCCTTTAGATGATGCACACTCCTGACTGATCCATTTTCCATGACTGTTATATTTATGAGGTCTCTCTTCAGTGTAGATTCTTTGGTAGCTCATAATAATACGGTAATAATACTGTTATGGTCCCAAAGAAGAGTATTAGTAGTGATTAAGCTGCATTTTTTTACACATTTTGTTGGGAACTCCTAACTAGGCTCAAGGTCTCCCTTCTTTTGTCATATATGGTTGATGTCACCCAATGGGCCAAAAACACACTGGGGCAGAAGTGACAGACCCAAATCCAATGACATACACCCTGATTTCATGGGGAATAACCTGCCAGTAGCTCTGTGTTCATTGTTCACCCTTAGAGAGTTGCTGTTGAAAGGAATCAGAGTAATATAAAATCATGTTGGGAACAGTGTAAGGATTATCATGTATTAATCTCATAATGTTTACTTATAACCATGACTTGAGCCTTTCATGTTTGCAGACCAATAGGCAGAAGTGACTTTTCTCATTTATGCATTGATTTAACTTCTATTGAAATTCTGAAAGAAAACCAAAAAACCACCAAAGGGTTTTCCTGATGTCACAGACTAGTCAAATACAGACAAAGCTGCCAACTTCTTAGACCTTCCAATAGATTATTAAAAGTCTATAAAACCTTCAAGAGAGTACATTGGTTTCTGCAAAGGAGAATCACAACCCTCTAAAATGATAATATGATTCATGGGAAGTCACAGGAAGACTCACCTGCTCCATCTCAGCATGATTTAGCCCTGGCACAGTTAGACATGAACACAGCCAGACTTTCTGGACCTCAGCTGGCTTGTGTGCAGCCAAGTTCCATGTTTCTGCTTTTGTGCTTCCCTGCTTTTGCACAGATGGAGACAGCTCTGTTTGTTGTCTGTACTCCCAGGAGTGCAGGCATGCTCACAGACTCCTTGGAGTGTGAAAGAAGTGGGACTGCAAAGACTCAGGCACAAGTCAGATTTTGGAAGAAATGTATCTGGGGGTGGGGGTGGCATTTCTAACCATACATTCCTAAAGACAACCCCCAGGGTAACTGATCATCACTGCCCTTGTGCTAGAGCAGATCTACAGCCTGGCTGCCACAGACCCAAACACACCTCAGCAGGGAATGGATATTCCAGGCCCAAGAAGAGTCTGGATCAGTCAGGGATTAAAAAATGGAGACAAGCTCCTTTGAGGTGCTGCAGAGCAGGAATTCAGGTCTCAGTCCCTCCCCACAGGGGCCCAGCTTTCAGGAACTGTCTGCAGCTAAAACTGCTCTTCCTCACATGCAATCATGATATAACACAAAAGTCATCTTCTGGGGGTCCCACAGGCAGGGTATGTCTGTGGACTGATTTCAAAAAGTGAATCAAGTAGAGATGTAGAAAAAATGACAAGATGTTATCTACAGTAACTAAATTTGAAACAAACAGATTTCTAGTAGAACACATATAATGCAAGTTTCTGTTCTAAGGAAAAGCATTAGCAACAGTACAAGAAAAATCAAGAAGTCCCGCTTCAGAAGCAGTTACAGCTTTAATAATAAAATCAAGTTGATGACTGAGCTGGTATACAGCTTTCAAGTCACATTTTGAGAATGTGACAAAGATCCCGTTCAGAAAATCCTTAATGAGATATAAGCCCTTGACGCCACACCTGAGAAAACCTAGAAAATTTGGGTTCTATAAATGGTACAAATCTTTAGAGAGATGTCCTTGCAGAAAGAACAGTGTTAACCTCATTATAACCATAAATACTATGCTTCTCTTTGCAAAGAAAAACACAGGCAGAAAATAAACTGTATAAATTTTCAGATGTACAATTAGTGACCATAAAAATCCTAATTGCTATGCAGAAACAGCAGTAGGACCAATAACTACCTTTTAAGAATTGTTGGACGAAGACAGACTTGTGCATTTCAAATGTTTTATTAGCAGATAAATACTTGCTTGCTGTTGATTGCACCCCTAATTATTTACCCAGGGTTTCAGCAATTTACATTATCAGCAGTCTAGACTGGAGGAGAAAAATAAAAGTACTGACTCATGAGTCAGTTACTCAGGTTGCCACTTGCAATTTGCTACCATTCATAAATAAATTAAAGTGCATTGAAAAGGGTATCAATAAATGAAAATATTAGACCCAGAGCAGCCAGGTAAAAATTATTCCTTAGGCTGCACTTCTAAACACAGCAAACAGTTACCTACAGAGTATCAAAGGCTACGCTGACAGCAGCAAATCTCTCTCTCCTGCCTACGTGACTCTAAATACATTAGTATTGCACTAGAGTTAGAGCAAAGTAAGAGGAGGTGTTTATTCTGACTGTTCAACTAAGGCATCAAAAGGCCCCTTCTAAGTCAACAGAGCCTGAGTTACTCACCAAGGATGAAAATCACCCCAGTGCAAAGGCCAAAACAGGGGTCCTGCTCATTGCTAATACCCCAGCTCACACCGGAGTCTGAGGCTCTTGGAAACACTGCCAAGATTCCAAGGGTCACTTGGTGCTCCACAAAAAACGTGAATCAACTCTGCATGCTAATTTTGCTATTACAGGATATAGCTGACAGTCAAGAGCATTTAAAGAGCCCTTCAGATTAAGAGGGGTCAAGTCCTGTGAGATTCGAACACCTAAATCCTAACAGTCATGGAGAACCTCAATCCCCTGCACTTCCAAGTGCCGTGCGTTCCTAAGGAGGGGAGGTCTGTGAGCGAGCCACGCCTGAGAGCGCGGTGTCCACTGCCAGCCACAGAACACGGCAGAGGCAGAGGCTGCTCTCTGCTCCCAGGGAATTCTCTCATCCAGCAGGCTGGATGCTGAACTCAGCTGCCCCACTACTGTTCTATCCCAGACCAGCCCAAGTCTGTCAGTCTGCTGGCAAGAGATGTTTCTATGAGCATCAAGAAGCTCATTCATAGAGCTGCTCAGCAGCTGGAGGAGCAAACATGAAGGCCTGTGAGTGTGCATGGAAACAGCAGCTTTGTGCTTCTCCAGGGAAGAAGACCAGCAGAATAAAAGCAAAAATGAGGCTTAAACAATCTATGGAACTGAAGCATAACACATGCTAATGACATTCTCAGCCTCAAGTGCCACAAGAGATAAGCAGCATAATATGACTGTAGCCCCCCATGCGACACCAGAAAGCATGCAGAGAAAACAGAGGCATACACACCTAGTGAGGTACTGAAGTCTGAGGGTTAGAGCTGCTGGGACATCACCCACTAAGACTAGAACAGGACAGACAAAGCAGGAGAGCAGCCTCAAGAAGAATCAGCTGCAAGAGAGAGGAAAGAGAGACAGAGTTAGTTAATAAGATATTACAGCCTCTTCTATACATAGTCAGCTCCCAGGTTCTTCTCAATGTGTTGTAGAAATTATTTCTTACACTGTTTTCCTCCTAACTTGTAGTAAAAGAAATAATATTCAGAGAAGCCAATCCTGAGACTCCTAAGGAAAAAAAAACCCACCCTGATTAATCTAATATGTTATCTATGTATTGTACTTCCTGTGAGATTTACTGTTAATGTCCTAAATCAGGGAAAACTCTAGACTAGAAGAAAGATGAAGAATGTTGCAAAGCTGGATATTGTACCCAGGCAATTTAAAACACAGAAACCTAATACGATGCTCTCAGAAATGAGAGCTGTTATTTAGGAACACAAATTTAGGCCCCTGTCAGATGTACAAGCCCCAAACAGCTCAAGATCATTTAGAAAGATCTGTTACAGAGGGGACATTCATTTCAAAAAGATGCACACAGCACAATAATAGCCTGTTCTCCCTGTCTGTGTGTGTACCTATCTGATCCTGTATGAAACCACAGCAAAAGAAGCTTCTGGGATATCAGGTCATCTGTGTAGCTCAGTAAATCCCTGATTTATTTTGTCCTAAAACATTTATCACTGAAACTCCTCTGGTCAGCAGCTGCCAATTTAGTCCCTGTTTTTGCTGGAGAATGTACAGAACAGAACCCATTTGGCAAAGGCATGGTTCTGTGAGGCAGCACTGCCAGTCTTAAGCTACTACCACATCAAAAATGCTGCAACCACATGGCACAAAATGCAGAGCCAGTACAAACTCACACTGCTGGTTCAAATGTTTTAGAACATTTTCAGAGAGGAATGTTGCCCTGGAAGATTTTATGCTTGACCAGGTACTGTCTGCCTTCCTGAAGCCAGCATAAACACGACTTCTTGTGTTTCAGCCAAATTACCAGAAATATGATCCTTTCTTTGCATGGATCCAACCTCAAAGGGCACAGAACCATCATGGCAGAAATTTCATTTTTTCTTAAACTAACAGAAGTAAATTCTAGGCTCAAAACTTATATAGCTGTAACAAAACTGTGCATAGATATGACCAAAGATGAAAGTCAGGAAGCAGAGTGAGAGAAAGACTAATTCTCAAGTAAATGACCTAAGAGAGTAAATGAAATAGCTGAGTTTCTAGAGATAAAAGAGTAAGACTTTGGCCATATATATATATATACATATATATATAAAATACATTTAACACATTTCAAATAAACTGCTTCTCAGACCTTATGCTGAAATCTATCTTGAGCCTGGGTCCTCTTGCTGCTCTGGTTGACTGAGTTCTAATTTGACCCTTACGTGACAACCTCCACCAATGAATAGCAATGAGGAATTCACAAAGAAAGCTATTTCAATATAGTTCTCTGGTAGGCACAGACAGACACACTGTGCTGGTGTCAAAAGAAACAACAAAAAAGCTGGTCAGGGTTTTTGTGTTCCTTTGGACAGAGGCAGTCTGTGAAACAAGGTTTAAACTGGGGAATGAACGAGGGCAGAGGAAATGGTAACAGGAGAACTCCTTGAGAAGGAACTTTGCATCTTAAGGACATAGCAATGAATGCTGCAGTTCACCCCTTACATCACTGCAGAAAAACATGTCAACGTGCAATATTTGATCTTTTACATTAGTAAGGAATTTCATCTGATCATCCAGTAGGAGTAATTCTGTATAAACAAACAAACATATAAATAAATAAACAAATCCTGCAAGTAAAGTTGCAGAATATCATACTATGAACTGGGTTAAGCAACATCAACAAAAGCATCCAAACATATGCTTGTAAAGGCAGTACAGTTCCAACACTTAATTCACTACAGAACTGGCTCTGGTCAATAGCACCACAGCCCCTCCAATCTTACCAAAATGGATCCCAGTCCATTCAAAAAGAAACAATTTAATTAACCTTTTAGTTAAAAGCACTGAATAATACTGTGGTACCTCAGAGAAGATAAAGTTCTCAGCAAAAAAAATACAGAATTTCCTTATATCCAATTCAATCTCTACATATTAATCACCGCATGTTTAAATGACACCAGTCTTCTTTCTACAGCTTCCCTTTGATAAAGACTCCTCACTTCAGCACTTTGCTACTAGAGTTTTTCAGGTTTTCCTTCCAAATNTATATTAATCACTACATGTTTAAATGACACCAGTCTTTCTACAGCTTCCCTTTGATAAAGACTCCTCACTTCAGCACTTTGCTACTAGAGTTTTTCAGGTTTTCCTTCCAAATTTTCATGCAGTGTTTTCAGGGCTTGCTGAACAGTGTCTCAACATAGCTGTAATTATACTGTAGCCCTCTTTCCCCAGTAAGGTAAATTTCAACTGCTATACTCTTCTTCCAAATCGAAAGGAAAATAAATTATGGAAATACAGAACATCTTTCTCACAACTGCATATATATAATAGCATAAATAATTCAGTTTAATGCTCTAAAGTTCAAACTGAAATATTTTTACAAGGGCAATTTTTAAAGTAAATGCTTTAGCCTGTGGTTACTTTTACCCAATGTGAAAAAAAATCAATTTCTTCCTAAAATTTGTCATTTATAGACCAGAACAGCAAAGAGCACCTTTCTGAAGCAGAGCTCTTGCTCTGGGACCTAAGGACTTGTCTACACTGAATTAGCTGAACTCCTCCATCAGAGCACTCATTATGCCACACTTCCTTCAGAGATCAGTGTTTGTGTTAATTAAGCATAAAACAGCACAGCAAAATGGCGGCATATTACTTCACACCTACTAAGTGTCCACACTAAGGTTTAATGGGGTATGTGATAGCCTATAAATTCACACTGTGCACTGTAAATTCTCTGTGTGTAAACAAACACTCCTCAAATATTTCCAAATGAGTGTCTAGGTGGAATAGTTTTTCTAAAAATCTTGCATATACCAAAAGTCTGAACAAGGCAGAGATGGTTTCTCATGGAAAAATCAGAATATTTTGACTATATCAGCAATTCTGTTTGTTTAACACTATACCTTATAATAATCAGTCTCATGTTTACATATTGCCAAAAACTTTTTCTATTTCCCTTTATAGTTTCTGTTTTTCTCTAGAAATAAAATGCAACTTGGAAGTCAAAGCTAGAATGAACAAGATCATACTCTGCAATCTCTCTCAGAATATGAATAGTAAATTTGCTGCATCTCAAGCCTCTGACACCTTTTCTTCTGCCTTGGAACTTGCCAGACAGGATTGCTACCAGCTTGATTAGTTCATAGGCCGATCACTTTAACACCCCAGAACACATGTCCTTGCATACTAAAGCTGCTGCGTGCCATCGATTTTTCAAAGGTCTCCCCCACTGAAATCAATAAGGAGCTCTGCTTAAAAATGGATTGCACTTTGTGGTCCCTTTCTGAGTTGTGGATATCCAGGCTTCCAAGTATTCTCACAGCTGCCTTTAGCAGCAGCTCCATATCCCCCACTTCCTCTGACCCCAATCTGATCCCAGCCCATACCAACAGACCCTTCAGCCACGGATCACTCTGAGCAGAGACAGACAACAGAGAATCTCACCACAACCATTCACTAGAATAATGTCTTCCAAGCAGCAAAGGAAAACCTCTCCAACAGCCTATGAGACTGTTACATAGCATCAGGCCTTCGATGAACCACAGAGGCTGTAACATTTTCAACAGAAATGACTTCCTTACTGTAGAGCCTCACTTGCAAGCAGAGCCACCCAAAATCAATACATCTGTTCTCAGAAAAGGGCTATTTCAATGAGAAAGAGGAAAAGATAAAGATCAAAAGCAGCACAGTTTATAACTTCAGTCTGTCTTTCTTTCCCATGTATTTTAAAGCATGGCTTCATTAATATACAATCCAATCTGGCTGCAAATAAGCCAAACACAAACACACTGTTATAACCTCATGCAGTTACTTCCACAGAACACTTGCAAGATTTCCCTTAACAATACACAAGAATCCTCATTTTTCTTGTCTCTTAGGTGTTTAGATTTTTGGCAAAAGGGCTTCCATTTTAAGAAAAGGCTACTGCCAGGAATGTGACTGAAACTGGCTCTGTGTGGGGAACTACAGCTGAGAACAGCCCTGTATTTATGAGCATTAAATCTCTACAAAACACAGGAACAAGAGTCAGTGGGCTGGCAGCAGCTCCCAGAGCCAGGCCAGTTTGTCACGGCTGAAACAGAGTAATTGAAATATTACAGCAAGGTTGGAAAATCCTGCAGAAGCTCATAATAAGTCTTTCATAAAAGATACTATTGTGCTATCATCAAGCAGATAAATAACAAAATGGCAAGCAACAAAGCTGAGGTCAGCTCTGCAGCCAGGCAGCCCAACAGCTCCACCCATTCCAAATGCCCTCGGAAGGCATCAGGCAGCATGTTTAGGCAGCATATTCAAACTAAGAGCCATTAGGTAGAAAATTGTCCTTTCACTACACATTTTGAGAGGAAAAAATCCAACTGTGACCCCACAGAACAATGAGTTTTTAAGCTCAGCAACAGATGTGTCAAATAACTTATCCCAACCATGAGGAGTTAATTGATGCTATAAATAGCACTCTGCAGACAAAAAAAAAATCCACTTAATTCTAGCATCCAAAGAACACAGTCGAGCTCTGCTTATCAGTAAAACTATTTTCCTTTAAAGAAGTAGGCTTGGATGTTTTACATGTAGATTAACACAGAGAGATAATTTGATTTCAGGCTATTGAGAGATTTCCTTCCTTTTATGTTTCAGAAGAACAGGGCAGCATGCAGCTAAATGAGATCCATAGATTACAGTAGAAGAAAGGCCAATAAAACTGCACAGCTACATTCCTGGGTAATAACAAATGATTTTTAATTCTAGGGCTCCAGTCTCGAGGTTTATGAGGGCATTTCCAATTACTACTTTTAAGATCAATGGAAATAAGTGCATCAAATAGAAACAGATTCTTTAACCCATCTGAATCATATATTTAGTATCTTCCATATACCAATAAATAAAACTGGCATTGCTAGGAAAAAAATTCACAGGTCTGAAGTGTTCAGAACCAGCCTCTTCCCTGTGCTTTTCACCTGCTTTCAGGAGAAAAACAAAACCAAAACCCTTCAGCTGTTTTCCAGAACATGAGTCTTGTTTATCTCTCACAGCCACATCTAGTGGACTGTGTGGCTGCTCCATTGCTCCACCAGGGAACTGAAAACATCAGTATAAACAGGAAGGAACACAATGTCAATGTTCGTGTTTAATTCCTGAAGCTACTAAATCAAAATAATTTCATTAGCTGCTTACCGACCAATCTTACCGCATTACTCTCCTGTATTTCAACCTCCCTCATTAAAAACAATCAGATTTCCACCTTATGTTGCTTTAAACCAGGAACAGTATCAATGAAGAGATTAAAGCAACACAAAGACAGAAGAAAGAGAATAAGGCCCACTAGCTTTAATTCTCTCCAGTAACATCTGTGTCATTCCAAATCCAGGATTTTTTTTCACCAAGCTATGTTTGGAAGCCTGGGGCACTAAGCAAATCTACTCTGTTTAGACCAAAACTATTGATCTGCTTTCTGCAATGGCATGTGCACAGCACACCCTTCACTGTTTCAGCATCTGTAATTTTAAAATGCAATCCAAGCTCATTTTACCCTTGTAAGTTTAGGATGCAATCCAAGTTTGTGCTGATTAACACCACAACTCTTTAGTATTACAAGGCAAACATGCATTTGAGAACTAATAAATAATTTCTGAGCAAAATAAAAGTATTTAACTCATCTGCTGTCTTGAATAATCATTCAGTTCATGCATAAACATAAAGACAGGAAAAACAGACACATTGTAATGAAAGTCTTGGAGAAAGTCATCATTCCACATGATGGATTTTAGCACGTAACATCTCTCAACAGAACAGTCTTTGTTACACACTGCAAAAAGGTGCTGCTCCAGAGGTAGTGCCTGGTTGAGGGTCACAAGCATTGCCACAAGAACTGCCAGTTCAACTCCCCTGCTTCCAGCTGCAAGGTGTTGCTGAATTTTCAAGGCAGAAATCCTTATCCCTGAAAAGCATTTCCTATTCTACTAGCCAAGCATCTTGGCTTCTGTGGGGTTAAACTGACAGCCAAAGCAGCCCTCAGAGAGCAATATCCAGGACATGCCTAGTTCATATCAAGATGCCATAGTAACCCCATTGATTAGTCCAGACTCAAGTGGTTTTTACTCATTGAGATCTTCCCTCACACCCAACAGAAACGTGGTGCTGTGCTTACACTGCCAAGTGTTACAGCCATGCACTGAGCAGAACTGCAAGTATCAATTTTTAAGACTAAGATTTATATCTTTATTACAAGAGCTTTTTATTCACTGGTTTGTGGCTCTATCAAAATTTAAGCATTTGGGCTGCCAGCAGAGCACTGGGACGTGGTGTCCAGGCTGCTCTGCAGGTGGTGAGAGCCTGGCACAGGTCACCACAGCCTTGGGCTGGCAACACACCAACACCACACCAGACCTGGAGGGATCCCCTCCTCCACATCCCTCCTGCCCTGCATGGAAAACCTGTTCTGAATCTGGCCTGCTCATAAACCTACATTTCAACTGGTCAACTACCACATTTAAATTATGTCTTCTGTGCTAGGCTGACCCTGACCTGAAAATCAGCAGGAATTGGGAAAAATATTGGATTTAAGGGGTCAGTACAATTGTCTTTTGGAGAAGTAATTTTCTTCCAGGTAGCTATAGTTAGACTCTGATCTCACCCCTTCCAAGCCTATCCTACATTTTTATCTTTTACTAAATCTTAATGCTTTTTGTAGTTTATATCCCCCATCAAGAATATTTCCTATTTCCAGGAACAAACTTATCACTAGTGCCTAATTACAATTATTTGGAAGCAGAAATATTTCTTCCTAATCACTGAAGATCTGCTCCAAGAAATAACTTTCTATTCAAACATTCCTTTTTAATAACCATCCTGCTGGTAACTGCTGAGTGGGAAAAATAACAATTTTGCTTTAACTTTCTAAGCACTTCAAATGTTTAAAGCAAATTCCCTCTATTATATTAAAATTAAAATCCTGTGCTGTATAAATAGGAATACATTTCAGCTATAGTAAACACTTCTAACTCATTTCATTAAAACTGTGAAAGTAACAGAGGTAAGTCCCAAACAATTCAGACAGTAAATACAATGTAAACTCTGCAGAGAATCTTTCTGACAAACAGCTTTGAAACTTTAAATGGGTTACTCATTTTCAATAAAACTTTTTGGTTTGACATCTATGAAGGGAAATATGTTTAATCTAAAAGTAATCAAATGAAAATGGAAATAACTTTTTAAAAATCAGTAACGTGTTATTCAGAGGATTATTTTCGAGGAATGCTTGACTAAAACTATAATCCACCTAACTGAGAAAAATAAAGCCGTACACAGAAGGGAGCAATATTTCAGGAAAATAAACAACAGTACTTTAATATTTAATCCCATTATTCACTTTCAAGTCTCCAGGTTCAAAACAGACACACCAAAGTACTGAGGTGAATTCAGAGCAGCAGAAAATGCTTACGGTCATTGAGTGGCTTCTGATTCCAAAAAGAATAAGATATAGCTGGCAGGGAGGGCATGGAGAGAGAAAAAGACATCCTGAGAGTCTGACCCTTACTGCCTGTAGGAACAAGTCCCACAGTTGAGAGATCCCCTGCTCTGTCAGGGGTAGAATGAAGCTAAATTAGTATTTCCATGGTAAAAGGAAAAGGGAGAGATGGATCAGAGAAGGCACAGAAGAGAAAACTGTCATCCCTGTTTTCCTCAGCTGCACTTGTCTCTTATCCCTGCCACTGCCTCTGCTCTGGGAACAATGAACAATGGCAGACGGTCCTGTCATAGTTCCAGTTTTAAGAGATATCATAGGGGTATGGGTATTCCCTTCTTTCTGCCTCACCATCCTACCACTATGTTAAACAAATTTTAGTTGGCCTTCAATAGCATGCAAACAAAGGAATTTCTGAGGTGTAAAGACAATTTAATAAAAGGACAGTGTTTACTAAGGATTTAAGAACACACATAATGAAATAGTAACAAGACACTCAAGAGACTCAGCTGCAGAAACACAGTACCTTTTATAATCTTTCTTTCTTGTAGTGGCTTTTAAGATGGAAATTCTCCCTTGGTTCGATAAAAACTCTGTAACAGAAACAAAGAAAATAACAAATATTTTTATTCCATCTAGGGGAAGTAGGAAGAGGGGATTATTTTTGAATAACTGATAACATTTACATAATATTGTGGAAGTCTTTTATTTGTATCTCTCCTTGGTTCCCCTTCCTGAGTCATGCTGGTTTACAAAAAAGCATTAGCTCTGGCATCTATTCCACCATCACCTGAAATCCCAAGAAAATCCCATAGTACTGGAGTATTGAAAGTAAACTCCATTAAAAGATCCTTCTATTAATCCTCCCAGTGCCACTCATATATGCATAAATCACACACTCCTAAACTTAAAATTTAACCAAATATATATTTAATTCCTCATTAATTCCTAGATTTAAAACCAAAAAATATTTCCCCCATAAGCACACACCAGAGCATTTTCAGTCATCCGGGTCTAAATGCCATCTAGTGGCTCTAAAAATGTCAACTGTGGTTCCACAGACACACCTCATCCTGTTTGACATTTTTTCTTCTAACAGCAGGAAATAGAGAAATTAGGGCAGCAAATTCACCAGAAAGAACTCACTGTTTTTTCAAAACCTCATTTTTTGTTAGAGCTTCATGCAGCATTCCTGTTACAGCATTTCTCATCTGAGCAGTTTCCCACAGTTAACCAGCAGGATCCTTTGTCTTGGCTTCCCACTCTCCTACTCTCCTTCTGAGAGCAAGAACATTTCAAGCAGTTGATTCCTGCAGATCACCCTTGTTGGGTTTCACTCAGGTAAATTTTACCATGCCACTGCCCTTCCACTAACACATGGCTCCATCACTTGACCCTTCCTCACTGCCCCTCCTTTGCCTGGATGGCACAAAGGAGCCAAATAATCTGAATGGTAAGTAAGGAAAAGCACTTCAATCCTGCAGACTCAAGCGTAACCAAAGAGGTGCTAAAAGATAATTCTACATCTCTGATGTAAGAAGAGAGCTTCTTTGAAGCCTAATTGCTTTTAGCTTTTGTCTCATATGAATATGACTTATCCCCTCTAAGTAAGCTGATTTTATTTATTTTCTTAAGCCAGAAATAAATAATGTTTTATATTTAGTGTCACCTGGAATAGACAAAAACTACTGGAAAAAATACTTGCCTTGATTTTTCTTTCCTCCTTTTTCACCTGTATTTTTGTTGTTGATTCAGAGTCAAGAAGACAAACTGCCTAAGGCTTGGGATGTCCTGGGTAAGACCCAGTCCCACTACAGCATTCATGTACACCTGTGGGATGTTGTGGGACTAAAGTGCATTTGCCTACTTGACAAGATCTCAAAAATATGTATATAAAGTATCAGCACTCTTATATACACCCACACTATTACTAGTGGTCTTCTAGTGCTAATCACACCTGTACAGCATGAAATTTATTGTTGATTACCAAGAAAAAATTCCTTGTCTTTTTAACACAAATCTAAGTGTTTCATTTTACTCATTGAGCAGGGTATTTGTCAAACCAGTGACAGTCCCTGAAGTGCTCTGTGGGTTATGGCAAACACCTGGATCACACAATGTTCACATGAGCACAGTCCAACTGCCAGGGGGAAGCCAAGTGCTGGTTTGTATCAGCTGATGCCAGCTCAGAGCTTCAGCCCCAAATCCTGGGTGAGGCTCATGGCTATCCTGCAAAGCCCACTTTTCAGCCCTAGGTTGCTGCCCATTTGATAGCACAACCTGTGGTGCAGGAGAGAGGGGGGAAAACCCACCAACTTGGACAGCATTACACTTAGTAAAACATCTGTGTTTCATTACAAAAATGCTGCTTCATTCCGGTGATATACTTTTATTGCTGATTTTAATCAAATATCTTACAGCTCTCAAATGGGAAAGGTGGAGAAAAACCTGTAATGCCTTTTCAGATTGCTTGTTATCTCTCACTTGTAACTAATTACCCCCGTAGCACTGTTAAAGACTGAGTGGTTTTATGTTTGCTCGCCAACAAATGACTGAAAAAAAAGAAATCAGACAATTAGTCTCTAGCTATAGTAAGTAATTAAGATAAATATTTTCAGAACAAAGAACTTAACAGAACATCAAGGCACTGACACTGCAAAAATGTCTGGGAAAGTAAAGCATCTATCAGCAAAGTGTTTCTTGCCAGTCAGCAAGTTCCACAACTGCATCCCCACCACACTTCATTCCTGTCCTACTCCAGTGAACATAATTAGTTATTAAAGCTTTTCTAACATGGTGACAATGTGAGCAGCTTATTGGACTACAGGAAGACTTAGGGACAAATTTTGATTCTGCACCATTGCAAATGTGTGCACTGCCAACATATGAGTATTTTTACACAACCAGCATGATGGCAAGTACAGCAGCAACCTGTTCTACCATTCCTTTTTCCTAATGTCTTATTTTGTACCATCATGCCTGGCCTGTGCTAGTAATCCACTCCTCACACTTTCTTGGTTCCTTACTCAAAAGGCTTCTACACATGCTCTTGAAAACATTTGCTCTGAGTCAGTGTGAGGAGCAGCCTTCAGCCAGGTACAGCCTGGGCACCTCCACTGGATTGCCTGGCCCTTGGCTCCCACTGTGCCAGTCTGAGTGTCAGTGACATGGAGCCAGTGTGACACAAACCATAGCTGAACACCTTCAGGGCACAGAGCAGATCCCTCACCTCTGCACAGAAACTGGTGACATTAACACTGCCAAGTGTGAGGCAAGCAAGCAGTGTAGTCCAGAATAAATGAGACAAAAACATGGTGTGGATGGACAAGCAGACTGCTTTTCAATTCAGCTGCAGTACTACTATAAGCGTCCATTGCAAAATCTTGCCCAGGGTAGGAATGGAAAGTCTATCTTTGGCTCTTTCTGTCACTCAAACTACCTCCTCTCTGGCATTTCTGGCATTAAAATAACTAACAAGGAATTTGGATGATGTAATTTTTTTGGTAGCAGAAAAATTACCTGCAGACTCATGGCTCCAAAGCAGCCTCAGGAATGAATGTTTCTGTCACTTACAGCAGTGGATTGCAGTCAGCACAACTTCACTTGCCAACAGCAACCCCAATGGAAAAGAGACCAGTGGAAAACAGCTCACTTACTCCCAGATTAATTTGTCTGTCCATGTTTTGTTTTTATTGATTGCAAGAAGCTGATACCCTCCAATTGTATGTTTTCCTTGGCAAGAGCTCTGTCACAGATAAATCACCAGAAGTTTGGGCAGAGCTGAATAGAGCTCTCCGAAGTGTATTTTGTATCTGCTGTGATTTACTTAACCAAGAGACAAGGAGGTAAAAAGAAAGAATTTTCTTCCTTCACCTTACATCTTCCTTTGCTAAACTGCTATATTATTTCACAAAGAAATGTAGGGTATTCTGACTGACAGTACAGTTCTGCTTTTATGTAAGGTATCAGATGGCAAACATGAGGTAGCTACATTACACAACTCAGTGTGTGGGTATATGCTCTGTCAAAACTTGCATCAAAACATACAAAACTCTCACAGGAAGTGAGGTTTCTCCTCTTGAAGATGTGATACAAACATAATGAACAGCAGCCACCCTGCACATTCATTACAAAGCTTTCCATCAAAAGAGATGGACTTCAAGCTGCTTGGTATTTTAATATTTACACTCAATTATCTCTAGAAATTTATTTAAAACAGCATTATTTTTGTGTTACTTAGGAGCTCTGAGTTCCCTTAGAAACTCCTACTCATTCTTAATTATAGTGTAAATCAGCATGTTAACATCAAGCGAGCAACCACTAACTAAAGCAGCTGATACAAATGCAGACAAGGTTCGGACAGAAGCAGTGGCAAAATGCCCAGAAAGTTCCAAACCCCCTCTGAACAGCTCAGTCAACATGGAGAGATACACAGACCTTTCAAAAGAGATGTGCTGGGTAATAGCAGTTACTGCCAATAAATTTTGTATAAATATTACAAAAGTAGTAAAGAGCCCATGCATCAGTACACAGACATGTCACAGATAAGAACTGTGGCTTTTTAAAATGTCAGGACTGAAAATGTACAACAGCCTATAAAATGTCACTCAAGTCATTACATGCTACCAGTGAAGTAAATCATTTATTAAAGAAACAACGGCTAAACTAACTCTGCCAAACCAGGTGCACCTATTTCCTCTACTGTGTTACTGTGTTGATAAAGACATGACATATTAAAAGAAAAGGCATGAAATACAGAACTACAAAAGCCAATGTACAGTGATTCACTCTGCTGTACTACGATACAAGCAAAATTAAAGCTAATCCTTTCTTCTGAAGGAAATGTCACAGACTTCTGTGCATTTGGTAAATTAATATTTATAAGAAGCCCAGACAGTTTAGTGTTTTTAATTCAGGACTAAGATTTCCTCCTGAACATCAAACAGAGAAGTTGCACTCAAACAGCAGCTTCTCAATTGCAACAAACCTAAATGACAGTATTTCCAAGACTTGTTTTCCATCATGTCATTCCGATTAGCAACTGTGTACAACTGGGACATCTGCAAAATCCACCAAGTAGCCATGAATTATACATTCCTAACTCTTTAAAGTTAACACATAATAATCTTCTTATCAAGAGCCTGCTGACAGCTGCTAGTACTATGTTCCTAATAATTCTCATTACAAATAGACATCTAGGAATGGAAAAACTAGGTACACAAAGTCTAGCACCACATTGGTGCAGATATATATGTAGTAAGTGAGACTTTACCAACAGCATTGTTTCAAGAACTTACATAGCAATAAAACTACAACTGAACACATTTTACTGAAAAATGTAATTTAAAATTTTACAGCCTAATATTCATAAGAATTCATCACACCCAATTAAATTAAAATGCAGCAGTTGATCACTTTTTATGAAAATTTTGAAAGGAATTTTGTTATATTACATGCTAATATGGTGTTTCATTTAATTTAGATGATGAATTATCTAATTTTGTTTTCTAGTATACTAAGGGTATCTAAATTGAACTTGATAGCATTCATGGGGTAACCAAAGTCACCCTTTATGTATTACAGAAAGAGGATAAATTTATTCATTTAAATAGGAGGCAAAGGTGATCTTCCAAAATTCTATAATGAAATTTAGTCTTGGAAAAAGAAGGATAAAAAAAATTAATCCTGGTTTTAGTAATAATACATTAGTGCCAATAAAGGTCACAACTGTGGGAAACTGGTTGCAGATGTTTGTATTCTCCAGGGTAGAAATTCCTCTCTCAAGCAAGCCAGATGCAGTCCTGTAACCATAAGGTTAAGAGAGCAGATTTTCCAAAGCAAGCTGGAATTTTGAGAATAATCTTATTCACAATTTTAATTCAAAAAGGAAAGCTGCAATTTGCAATCAATATCCTACTGCAGTTGTAGAGCACAGATGAGCTGCTGTAACAAGCAGAGCCATGTCCCAGTTTCTCTGGGATGACAATAAGCAGCAGCACTGTGCAGGCAGCACCGTCACATGTCCCTGTGCTGCTCTGACAGTGTTCTGGCGTGTTCATGATGCTGCACTGACTGCCCGTGGCCAACAGCTTCTGCCCTGGCAATTACTCTGGCAAGGGTTCAGCTTGGAACAAAAGCAGCTACCAGATATTTTGTCAAGCTAGGAAATTTCTTACCAAAAATACGTACTTGAAAAATGTCCAGTTCTTTCTGTGCCCAAACGGAAGAAGAAAATCAGCCTGAGTGAAAGCTTAACTAACAATATTTTGTGAATAAAATTATAGGGTAGCCTAGCTTAAGAACTGTTTTCCTGATAATTTGCATTGCTGCAGATAAATCTGAATACTCTTAATAGTCTAAGCTGACCACTAGAATACTTCATGCAGTCACTACTAGACCAGCACCCAATCCTGTAACTGGCATTAAGACCTTCTACCACAGACAGATTACTATCAAATGTTAATAAAGATAAAAGAAAGGAACAAAAAAAAAATAGAGGTAATATTGGAGAAATCACAGAGAGAACGACAATTTGCTGAAGGTCAAGAGCTGTGAGTGAGAAATCTCAGGAATCTCAGAAGTAATCCTTAACACCTAAGTAATGCCTTCCTCTCATCCTTAAAAAAGACACAATTGAATGAGGCTTCAGTCACATCTCTTGCAGTTCTTCACATGAAGCAGGATTTTAATTTTTTTTTAAACAAGAACTTAGAAAAGCAGCTTCAAACAAGAGTCCTGTAAGCAAACCTGCAGAATCCAAAGCACTCTCTTGGGTGGTAGGAGCTGCAAACATCTTCCAGAAAACTGGCAAGGTGTATGCAGGTAAACTTAATGAACATTCCCAAACTAACAAAATACACATAAACAGTTAGGAAACCAAATGGTACAAGATCATTTCAGATGTGCTGAGATCTTTAAACTTCCTGTTCCACAGAAGCACTGATTTGACTAATGAGGTTTTCACAGTAGAAATTGCAAGGATGCAAAATCTGTACCTGGATGTGAAAGAGAACAGCACGTCTGTCTTACACAACAATCATGTATATTCTATTTAATTACATAGCAATGCTTCCATTTTCCTTTGTTTAAAGATAATTTAATAAGTTCTGTTTATTAATGATGTACTGAAGGGTGAAAGTTCACATGAAGACAAAACGTAGGGCCTCTACTCAGTCATGCACATGGAACAGTACGACATTAGCACAGATTAGGATCACTAATATAAATTGTTTCAGTAAAGCAAAGGGAAAATTAAAGGTGAGTTACTGTAGTAATCTAAACTGAAAAACAATTGCCAAGGAAAGATGTAAATAGCATCCAAAACCACTGCTCTAAGAATGTAAAACAGATGGGTAGGAAGAATATCTAGGGATAAAAGAAATCAATCATTTGCAGTTGATACAGATGAGAGCTTAGTAACCTTTCCTGGCCAACTGGGAATTCACACAAAAATCAGAGATAGCTTAATGAAGAAGGAAATAAGAAGAATACTTCTATTCCAAGTCTCTCACAAGCTTCATGCTTCATTCTAATGCATTCAAGCTACTGGGCAGTCATAGCACTCAGGCTATTTAAAGATATACCAAGTTATTCAAACACTAAGCTACAGGTCTCAATTCCCAGGACAAACAAGAGCAGCTAAAACACGCACTGTTAGGTTTCCAGAAGTATGTGCTCCCACACTCACATAAAAGTTCTGTAAGTATCTATAATCTTACATTAATTGAAGCATGGTAAATATATGCATTTATTAACAGAGTTTGTTTCTTAGTGTTTCCAGTGCATATGTTTAACGATCGTAGAATTGTAACAGTTTGTTGGGTTTAATCTGGTCTTTAAACACTGAAAGAGTTCAGCCTCTTCTTTTAAGAGGATTAAAACATGAAAGCAGCAGGAATTTGGTTATCCAGGCACTTCTGAAGCAAAATTATTTGCTTTGCCAGACTGTTTTCTTTTTTATGGTGACTGCTCTCATCTTTTTCATGTATTACTGTAGCTCTTCTGATATAGAAATCTACTGTAAAGAGGTTGAATCAATTATTTAGACCTATATATATAAAAAAAAACCCAACTCCTTGTTTTGTGTTTATCTTTAAGGCCAATTAAGGGGGATTACATGAAAACGTATTCCTAAAACTCTAACATCTTCCTAATTTCAAGCAATTTCTTGTTTTTCTAAGAAATACTGAGAGGATGTGCTACAGAAATCCTAACCAAGAAAGAGTGCTGGGACTCTGAGACAGACAAGCCAGTATTTAAAATAGAAAA